>JAYMTC010000838.1:0-10532 GCA_036897605.1 Melianthus villosus
CGGTTATTTTTAAATTTTTTATTAAATGCTATAAATATTCCCTCAATGATTATTTTACTGTTAAGTGAATGATATAATATGAAAAAAATGAACTTTTTACATTTAAATATAAAAGTTCATTTTTTCTTATTATACCATCTACTTAATAGTAAAAATAAATGAAAAGTTAAGTTAACTGCTATCTTTTTTTAATTTGGGGACCAATAGTGTACACATTTACAACTTCAAAGTTTGAAATAAGTAGTTGTTAAGTTTATGGACTATATATGCAATGCACCTTAAGTTCAAGGACTATATATGTAATTAACTCTATAAAATTAGACATCAAGAATGCAAGTGAAAAAATATTTCTAGAAATGTTTAAACTATACCAAACATGGAAATCAAATTTACGGAGGCATAGTATGGTTCCATTGTAACATATAAGAATACTTGTACTAGACAAGGCGTTAATACATAATTCTAAACCTGTTCAGCTGTTTCAACATTAAGAATTGTCACATAGAGCATCTGGGGAAAGAGACTAGTATGGTTCTGTAGAATATATGCTCACTAGAAATGTTTGTTGCAGAAGCATTTTGACACATGGCAATTTATTAAATGAGTACTAACCACCTCCCTTTTCCTGTAGTACTGCTGGCATGGAGGCTAGTGGAACTAGCAACATGAAGTTTGCAATGAATGGCTGCATCCAGATTGGGACCTTGGATGGGGCCAATGTTGAAATTAGGGAAGAGGTTGGAGCAGAAAACTTTTTCCTCTTCGGTGCTGAAGCTCATGAAATTGCTGGGCTCAGGAAAGAAAGAGCCGAGGGGAAGGTATTTGTCTCGTTTGTTTTTGGTGTTTTGGCACATCGTTCCCACTTTGGATTGATCTTAATAATCTTCAGGATGAAGGGGAAGTAAAATGTAGTTTTTTAGATCTGTAAGTACTAGTTATCTAAGAACTGAAGGGAAATAATGATGAGAAAAGTACACGGTTATTAAGACATTATTCTTGTCTTTGTATTTAAATGTAGCTTATTCTTATTGCAGTTTGTTCCAGACCCACGTTTTGAGGAAGTAAAGGAATTTGTTAAAAGTGGTGCTTTTGGACCTTATAACTATGATGAATTGCTAGGTTCCTTGGAAGGAAATGAAGGGTTTGGTCGTGCAGATTATTTTCTTGTGGGCAAGGACTTTCCAAGTTATGTAGAATGCCAAGAGAAGGTTGATGAAGCATATCAGGATCAAAAGGTGAATACCAAATGCCATCATATAAATATGAGTTTAACCTACAGTTGTGTTGTGCCCAACACAATTATCAATTTATACCTAGTTATGAATATGAAATCCTGTGTGCCGGGTTATATTTACTAGGTTTCATTTCTTAGTACAAGTGCTTTCCTACTCATACATATCCTGTGCCATTTCTCGTGTTGAATATACCTCAACTTGTGATTGGCATGTATTAATTGGAACAGAGATGGACAAGAATGTCAATCATGAATACAGCAGGGTCGTACAAGTTCAGCAGTGACCGAACAATTCATGAATATGCTAGAGACATATGGAACATTGAAGCTGTTGAGATACCATGATGTGTATATCTGCACTTGAAGTATAGCGGGGAAGAGAGATGAATGCAGTGGCCTTTTTGCAGTATCCTTCTATATATATGCATCTATCTATTATCTATTGTAAATGGTAGATATGCCAGGGAATAAAGTGTATCCCAAAATAAACATTACTTTACCAGACATTTTATGTAATAATAATATTGGTGAAGAAATGGAAAATAAAATTTCTTACATCTTTGCTCGGGATCGATTGCGCTTTTATGGATTTTACGTCCCACATACATTTAAACTAAAATTATTGTAGTTCTCAGAGTAGCATGCAATAATCTCATTTTACAATTTGATTCAAAATTTTAAGTTAATTAAACTCTTAAACCTAGTTATTTTGGAGTATAAATGGGGTTTTTAGGTAAAGCTCAAATAGTTAAAGAGAGAAAATGACGTCAATAGACGTCATTCCATGTGACGTCTTCACATCATTTTTTTTTCAGGTTAATTTACCCCATATATATATATATATTTATTTATTTATCTTAACTAATTTTGCATTAATTTTTTACTTAGGTCAATTTTGTAAAAAAAAAAAAAAAAAAAAAAAACTCTGTATGAATATGCTAATCCACACACTTTATCATTATATGCAGAAACCACAAATATAACTTCAGAGTATGATGAACCTGTTGAACAATTAACATGTTAATGAAACTCTTTCTAGTTACTAAGGAGTAGTAGTGTGAGATATGGGAAACTAAACAGAAAGCATATGGCAAATAATGAGTGTGTATTTCTAATTTCTATTTCAGTCAGCTAAGTATCGATGGAATCTCTTAACATCAACAAACACGTAAAGGTTCATCATCATCCTCTTCTTGAGGTTTCCTTTATAGCCAGCAGTACAGTACTGATGCGTCATCAATCTCAACAACGTTAACAGGTTCGCCTACTGGCTATTATTAACGAGAGTTTATTTCTTTCACAATCGCCTGATGATGCCCCGACATGGTAACTATCGAGACCTTCTCTCATGTTTAGGTGGTGATGAAACAACTATCTCAAAATAGATAGATTGGTAATGGTTTTCATGTTTCTAACCTTGTTTCACCATATCTCTACAAATATATTTTTTTTTGTTGGAATAGGGGGAGTGTGTTCCATTTTATTTCATCAAAAGAATGTTTCCTAGTATCATTTCCAAAGTATACTGAAGAAAAGCAAAGGTCTTCTCAGTACTTCGACCATCAATAAGCAACTATAGTGATGCAACAACAGAGATTTTCACAGTACGAAAACAATAGAGGATACTAAATGAGAGAAAAATAAGCAAATGCCAGTTAAATGCTATGAGCCAGATCAAGAAGTTCTACCTCTGTATTCCGTCAGAAGATCAACCAAATTGTCTATCTTCCAGAAACTTTATCCAATGCAATTCTCAGTACAAAATTGGTGCTCCTATTTTTACAATACCAATCACCACCACAGGCCACTTCCTCAAAGAGTGCCCTACACACTAGGTTCAAAATTATCACAGATGTCTGAAGGTTCTTGCTTCAATGCTATTGCATGTTCTCTAGTTTCAGACTTCCTTTTCAAGTGTGCCCTCTTATGACCACCCAAAGCTTGGCCTGATGCAAAAACCCTGAAGCAGATTGGGCACTTATGTACTTTAAGCTTTCTACCAATCTCTTCCTCCTTCAATTTGCTTGTAGCATGAGGTTTGGCAAGCTTGGCGGTAGTGTCAATTTCAGGTAAAATGCTAGCCTGGATTTTTTCATTACAGTTCCTAGTCCCCCCAGGGGACCTGTTTTTGACTGCCTTATGGACATGCACCTCCAAGGGCCTTGTAGTTATACCCTCGATGATATTAGTATCTAGATCATTCCCTGATTCAGAACTACAGGAATATTTGGTGTTCTCAGTTGAGCTAAACTTGATGGACTCGAGATCAGCTGGATCCAATTCAATTCCTTCCATGAAATCAACACTTGATTGTGTTTCATTTGGCTTAAGTACCGCTTCAGTGCAAGTTCCATTCACAGTTTCAGTGTCACACATCAAGCATCCAGATTCATTATCCTCATTTCCATTCTCAGTTTTCTTCTCAACAATGTCATTCTTAGCATCAAACATGTCCTGAGGTTTTCCCACTTCAGAAGGTATATCAACAACATTAACAGAACTTGCAGTCTCATTTCGGACAATTCGCATATTACTATACAATTCTTTATTGCCAAAAGAAACATAACTAATATCTGAAAACTGAAGACCTCTAGACAGCATCATCAAACATATAGCAGTCTCATGAACTTGTTGCCCAATTTCACCACAAGGAAACTCATTGAAATCAGACAAAGAATACTTGGGGGTGATAATTGGGTACCTCGTTCTTCTTGATCTTTTGCATTTCACCGGACACAAACTGGACCACCCAAATGAATGTGAATGACACTTCGTGTGGCAAGAAAGAGCCATGAGTGTATCAAATCCTCTGCCACATTCTTGACATTGAATTCCTTTCATTTTTTTTCCAAAGTGATGCCTCATGTGCCCAAACAAAGCTCGAGGGGACCGAAACACTTTCTCACACACCGAACACTGATTTTCTTCGGAACCCAAAAACTTGCTTGATTTCTTGGGGTTTTGTCTAAGTAGATATACAGAAGCTTCCTCCTCTTTTTCACATATACTGGCCTTCTTGTGGTGGTGGCTTCTGACATGGCCTCCCAAGACTCTTCCATTAGAGAAGCTTTTGTTACACAATTTGCAGAAGAACTTCTTTTCCATTACGATGACGATATAGTTGAAGAAATGAAGAAATGCCCCAATCACGATCCCCCTAAAAAATTTCAGAATTGCAGAATTGACAAGAAAATTTCCAAGAAACAACAATATTCTACTAGATCAATGTGCTAGATCAATGTGCTCTCTGTGCTTCTATGGCAGCTTGAAGGGCAAAAACAAACTCTGATTAAACCCTTCGAAAAATGAAACCCTACTCAAACAATGCAGGCTCTGCCTGTGCTCGCTAAGTGAAGCAAAACAGGTGACGTTTGGAATTATATAGGGACGAAGACAAACAATAGGAAAAGAGAGGATAGAGAGTGTTTGTTACTCAAGAAAATTTTGGATGGAGAGAGAGAGAGAGAAATCAAATCCTTGCAAAGCAAGGAAATGCCTAGACCATCGCTAGAATGAGATTTTAACTAAATTTAATAATGACCATAAAACCATATGATAATTTTGTTAGGTTTAAGTTGCTTTATTAATACCATATCCGTTCTAATTTTGTTTTTGAATAATGTTATTTTATCATTTTAATATTTATAAATCTAAATTCAAACAAACAATATTAACCATTTACAAATAAATATTATAACTGGGGAACCCTAAATTGAATAAAACGAGCTTTAAATCCACATCAATAAAATCGACGACTTTTTCTAAATGAATCATTATCTCTTCGATTCAAAATATAACAACACTCTATTGAAGATGATTCAGATGAATCAGCAATTGTGACAAAAACAAAAATTTGAATTTGAGAAGATGAAACTGAACTTGAAACTAAAGTTGAGAAGATGAGATATGAGAAGATGAAAGAAATTGGGGGAAATAAAGATTTGAGAAGATGAAATTGTTAGAGTTTAAGGTGTAAATTAATTTATGTTTTATTTTAATTTTTAAAATTAATACAGAATTCACATAAAATAAATTAGTGGTAAAATATAACGGGCTTAAACGTATGACCCATTAGAAAACGATAGTATGGACACCAAAATGAACATTTTAATAGTTAGGATATCATCAAGATCAATGTGAACACTTTGATAGTATGGACAATTATGTTATTGCTTTACATTTGGTATAATTTTTTTTGATGAGCGATACAACTCACTGAGTCATTATGATTATCTCACATATTACACTATATTTGTTATTGCATCCCAAAAATCCAGACCAATATTACCATTTACATTTAATAAATATTAAAGTTTTAAAGAGTGTCGACACTCATAATCCTCTAGAAAAAACTAGAAAATCTTTGGAGAAACATGAAGAATCTGAAGGAAGAGATGTATGAAGATTAGGGTTTTTAAAAGAAAACCTAAGGTTAAAGGCAGGTTAAGTAGTCAAAGTTCAAGTAAAATTGTCAACTTTAGGGACTAAATATCCCTCCAAAAGTTCCATTTTATTTATCTTTTAAGTATTCTACCAAATTGGTCCTCTCCAAAGTATTTTCAATCAACCCCAATTGGAGTTGAAATAAATTTAAAGCATGACCATACATATATATAGCCTCCTTGGTGGAGTGGTCCCCCACAAAACCTTGATTATGGAAATTTCTTTGTACTTCAGCTTCTTCACTTGTCAGTGTAAAATCTTAATTGGTGGCTTGGAATTAGGACATGACTTTTTCGATTGGATTTTTTTGCTCAATTGCATTAATTTTCTTATCCTCCTTAGTTGCAGAAACAAGCTTCCTTCCCTCAAAACTCTTTTTAACTGACCCACTGTATATTCATAATCTTTCTTCTCCAGCTTATCAAGGAAATGATAATTCCCTACAGCCTTCTTGCTCTCTTTTGTGATGTAGTAAAAGTTACTATGGCCTTCCTTCGTCCTTGTCACATAGTCCTTCAAGACAATTAACTCATCCGCGCTCTTGGCAGAATAGAAGACAAATAATTCAGCTAGCTTTATTTTCTCTTCTATCCTAATCGTTGAGGGGAATTCTAATGGATGATAGTACTCATACAGTTGATGCCTCTTCGCATCAAACTCTGCATTACCCTTCTGCAAAAGGACATGGCTACTCTGCCTTCTACTGCCATTAGCCCAAAACTTTGTTAGGGTGGCATCCACAACAACATCGAAACCTTTTGAATATAGATTTCTCTTTGTGGAAAGGAATATGAATCAACCATAAAATCACAATCAGCCCATTTATTTTTCTGTAAAATCAGTAGCCGCAAGTAATCTTGCTGGCTGAGTGCACTTAAAACAGTCAAGTTCAACATTGTATCAAGTCTGCCTTGATTATTGGTTTCTTTAATAGCTTTGCACTCAAAATTCTCAACACTTCCTCTTCTCCTTGATGCAGCAATGACAAACACTTCCAACTGCAACAAGCCAATTTGTTCCAATCACAAAGATAAGAGTACCCAGTGATGGAGCCAGAACACGAAAGTTTGTAGTTGGAGTAGCTAATCCTCCAATTATTGCCATCAATATTTCCTAGTGTTTCTCTCTTTTTGAGTTGAAGGTTAGTGAAAAATTCCTCTCTATAGTTAGAACCCTTCCATTAAAAGATTTTGAAAATGCAAATATCTGGTCAACACAACTCTTTTTTTTTTTTTTTACAGTATAGCAACTCAAGTTAGCATCCCTGAAATCACGCAAATCAACATTATAAAAGCTAGACTACAAGGTTATGTCATCCAACTGCAAAATATGGGCTAAAGGTGCCCAAGCTCCAATGGCTATATGCGAGCACTTCCATCTAAACCATGTTGTCTGGCATTGCCAATATCTTCAAAATGCATATTCAATTTAGAAGCCTTGAAAGATATCTGCAAACTAACCTTGAGAAAATTGGTTACATTTGTAATCCCAATTTTAATTGGTCCTTCAAAGCACCCAATAGTGTTAATGCTAGATTCCTCCACCTCTGTAGCACATTCTTCCACCATTTCTTCTCGCACTCAACTCATATTCTCAAAGATATCAAGCATTTGTTTGAACAAACTTCACGATTCTACTGAATCATCTATAGATGACTCATTTGGCATTATATCCACATCGATTTCTCCTTGCATATCTGAATTTAGTAAAGAACTTAATTGTAGATTAGGTTTGAGATCATCTTTCGAGTTTTCAGTGGTTATACACTCTGTGATTCTCGTCTCCTCTTCGTTGCAAAGGTAAAATGTCTGGAAACCGCATTTGCATCCAGATTTGTTGTTTCAATCGCAGAGAAGGCAACATCCCATGCTGATAAGCATTGAAATTAATGGGCAGCTATCTTTTTTATGGAAATGGACCTAAATCGAAATTCTCCATGCTATAAGATGGATTGATTACAGCCACCTTGAGTTCAACTCCCAATGAAAAGCAATAATGATATGAACTTCCAGTTAAGGAAAATCCCTTCCAACAAATATCACAAGATTGTAACAGAGTAACAAAGGGAAGAAGAGAAAAAGTAAAGGTAAGGGAATTGAGGCAATCTCAGTTGGTTTTCATTAGTCTCCTCTCTTTTACATCAGCTACAGCAGTTTTATACACTAGGGTAGATTTCAATTTTGCTAATAGGCCCATAACATACTAGTGGGCCCACATTTAGCCAACCTAAGTTCGTATCACTAAATTGGTAAAACTGAAAGTACATGGAACAATGCCATCAAGGGAAACAAGTACATAAACCGTTTATATAATAATAATAAATTAGAAATTCAGATGAAAACTATACAATCAACTAAATCCTGAATGTTAGTCTTACCATAGTAACAACCTCAATCCTGGATATACTACCATACTAACACTATCTGTAGATATGGTTCTTGAATGCTATCTCTCAAACCTCAGGAAACCGGCTTCAACACATACATTTTGCAAGAATATGACTCCACGGTTGTGTTCAGTTTTCCGACTAAATGGGCCTTCAATGTTTTGTGCTGGAGCATGTGATACATATAGAATGAAACTAATTCCTAAACTGTCCGGAAGCAACAGCAAAAATATGTGAAATATATTACCTTCCAAAGATCTCTTGCTTCGACGACACTATTGGGAGCAAGTCCAATGTCATCCCAATGAGCTATCATGGCTGATCGATTTGGACCTCGATTAACCAAGAGTACAGCTATCCTGTAATTTGAGAGTGGTCCTGCCCAAATCTACTAAAACGAACTTATCAATTATCTTTTGCAAAAAACAAAATGATGCCTTGTTCGTGGGAAAATTATGTGCATTATACCTCGTAATCCCCTTCCGACCTAACCTTTTTGGCTTGAACACCAAGGGGATCTAATTAAATACCATGAAATCAACATTAGAAAACAGTTGGTTTAGAGTATACTAGCTAACATGTCCCATTGGCATGCATCCAATAGGAATTGAACTTACGAACTCGCCAATTATGAGTTGGGAGAATGGATCTTGTAAGATTCCCAAGAAATTCTTCGATTTCTTCCGGAAGCAGATGATTATTCATTTGCTTCTCAAGTCGAATCTAAGAGAAATTTTAGAAAATATTTGCTACCCTGAAATAAAGTCATTTACCTTGATTAAGGGCAATGACCTCTTTATTGGAAATGATAGTCATTGTATCTTTTGTTATATTCCTCAAATCACAACCAAGAAGAAGGGGTGCCTGCAGTAACCCTTTTACATGACACACAAAGTAGTTCACATAAACAAAATATTGGACTAAAATATATAAACTTTATACCTTAGAAATAGCCCATATACTAAAGTGGACTATGTATTGATTTGTTGTCATCCCTCCATTTCCCACCTCAAGCATGTCGGGATCTATTTCAATTCCAATAGACATATATGTTCTTGCGAAAATGTGGAAATTTTGGTTCAAATTTATTTTTGTAGCAACAGTATAATACTAACCATTCCAACCCCCAGGCCTTGCATAATCAGCATAGACCTCATTCATGTCTGCTCTAGACAGCATACTAGCCAAAGAGAAAATAAAAGACCAATTTCAGTCCAAAGGATGGTCTTATTGTGATTACCGAAGTCCAAGTTTTACTAGAGTGATAAAGTTTACCTGTCCCAGGTATCAGCAATGTCATTGGTAGTTCTCCAACTATTTCCTACCTTACTACCCCAAAGAGCAGGATGCATGTCTCCCCTGACGAAGAAAAGGAAAAATTGTCAACATAAAACACAGAACAAGTAGCAAGGTAATTTGGCAAATGGGATTACCATTCACATAATGAGAAGAAGATGGGTCTGCCTGTCTTCATTAGAGCTCCTGTCATCACAGGGTATCTAAATAAATGTAAAATCTAGCCATTAGTAACTACAAAGTAAAGAAGTTACAATAATCGCAAGTAATTTTATTCATTATCTATATGATTGTATTACCTCTCAGTTGGCTTTGAGCCATCATTGTTGCAGTTGTCATACTTCAGATAATCGATACCCTTCAACAAACGCACTATTGAATTTTAGATGTCACAACAACCACAATATATTTATTACAGCAAATCCTAAGTTTAAAGACCAAATAAATTCATACCCATGAAGCAAATGTTTTGGCATCTTGTTCTTCATGACCAAGTGAACCGGGCATCTTACGGCTGCAAGTATAAAACCTAAACAGATCTTTTTCTTCAATAAGAATAATGATGTATCGATGTCCAACATTTGTATTAATATGTCTATAAATGTTCGAGAACAGGTAATAGTAAAGGTTACCCTGCATCGGAGTAGATTCCTAGCTTCAGGCCTCTTTTGTGCGTGTAGTCTGCAAGGGCTTCAATGCCAGATGGAAATGTTTTTCTATGAGGAACAAGATTACCCTGAAATCATAGTCCCTTGTTCAATAACAATATCTAGCATAAATGGAATTCAAAATTATCCGTACATACCGTTTCATCACGAAGTAATTCAGCCCAGCAATCATCTAATAAAGCATAACAATTCAATTCTGGTCAGTAACTTCGATTGTTGTGAACAAAGAAATAAAGAAAGCAAAATGCAATTGCATCAAACCTATATTGATGTATTCATAACCAAGCTTAGAAAGACCAGTGGTGACCATAGCATCAACTGTGAACCAAGAACACTAGATAAGTGGCCATCATTAAATTTCTCATTCTGCTATTACTATAACTAGTAGTCTGCCCGTGCGATGCCCACGGGCTCTCGACCTTGTGTTGTTTAATTAGCAAGTTATCTATGGTTGTTTATAGCACAAACATTTGGTGAATGATACCAATAAATATTGAACGTTGTT
>JAYMTC010000839.1:0-10531 GCA_036897605.1 Melianthus villosus
ACATTCTAGAGTCTTCTTACAATTCAATACTTTCAAGCACTTTCTAGAATATTCCCAAAAGTTTAACTTATTATTTCGAACAGATATGAGAGGGCGGTAGAGTGGTAGGTTTTGCAAACACAGTGGTGTATAGTTGCAGTAAGGGTTGGATGGCAGCAGGGAGAGGTTGGGTGTTGATAGGGTCGAGCAGAACCTGCAAGCACATGCACACTGCATCCGGCCTTTTGGCTAACTGTTTCAGTTTCTGTGCTGAAACTTCTTCAAATGGTGATTTATTTTCTCCCGTGAGAGTGACCTGTTGTCCTTTCCAAGTGAAATACATAATCAAAAGCTTATAGTTGGTAACTACCTCTCCGAGTTGTTCAAGTCATTGGATGCCCAAAACTATGTCCGCACCCTTGATTGGTAGCACTGATAAATCCAAGGTGAAATGGTGGTTTTTCAACTGAATTCCCAAGCTGAGACAGATGCGTGTGCACTGTAAGAAGTCACCATTGCCTATGTAAACCTTAAATGGATCAATGATTTTGAGTGGAATTCCCATCTAACGAGCTGTCTCCTCTCGAGTGAAATTAAACGTACTGTCGCTATCAATCAAAACTAATAGCTTATGAGTCTTGAACAACCCCATAAGCTTCAGTGTCTTTGGATGGAATTGCTCTGCAAGTGCATGGAGACTAATTTCTGGTGCTTGGTCAAGCTGCTTCGTAAGTAACTCACTCATTTCAGTAGGTTCATTATTAAGATGAATACCTTCATCCATGAATTCAAGGCCGTACTCATCATGAACGATGTAGAACATTGTTTTGCACATGTGCCCCCATAAGTATGGTGCGTAACAATAAAAACAGAGGCCCTTATCTTTCCTAATTTTATGTTCAGCAGGAGTTAATTTGTGAGGTAGTTTAGGTGGGGAAGGTTTGGTGGTAATAGGTTATGTATGAGGTGAAGTTCTTGGTAAGGTGTTCTGTGGAGTGAAAGGAGACATTGCAGGTGAACGCAAATGTTTGGGTCAGAGGTTCATGGAATATTTGGGGTCAAAGGTATGGGAGAGAGACATGGCTTGGACCAAGGTGGCTGGTTGGTCTAACAGAACGTCTCGCCATAGGTCAAGCTTAAGACCAGCAAGGTATAGTCCGACCATGAATTCCTCCCGAACACCTGAAACCAACATGCTCGCTTTTTCAAACGCCATGGTATAATCATAGAGAGGACCTCGCTGTTTCAGATTTGCAAGTTGAACCCGAAGGTTGTCGAGCTTGGACAGTCCGAACTTAAGACATCTTTCATGAACAAAGCCCAATTCGAAAATAACAGGTTATGGAATATCCACTAAAACCAGTTGTGTGCTCTTCCCTCAAGATTAATGGCAACCACATCTAGTTTATGTTCTTCGGGAATATTGTAAAACGTAAAGTAACGTTCAATCTTGAACAACCATTTGAGTACATTTGTACCCTAAAAAACTGGTACAACCATCGTCACATATCGACTCATAGAGTTAGGGGAAGAGAGGCTACCTAGAGATAAAAAAGAGCCATATAAGGAAAAGTCCTTAGAAGGTATGATGATGTCGATGTTAGGCTTGGTACGACTCCGGAAGCTGGCTCTTGTTTGGGTTTCCCCGGTTGTTGGATAGAAACTTTGAGAGGGTCTTTGAGTGTTGAATCAGCCAGCTTAGAACCTAAATATTTGGTAGAAATTTGGACTTGGCTAAGCTTGTGGTTGAGGTCTGTAAAAATGGAATGGATATGGGATTTATCGGTAGTGGCTTGGGTTTGGGTAGAGGAATTGGGTTTTTCAAGGGAGGTGAATCGGTCATCCATGCATCCATGCCTTTGAACCTGTCATCCATGCGTTTGACGATCTTGAGTTCAGTTACATCTACCATGGTGGAAAGAAACAATGAAAACACCAAATGTTGGATTAGCCAACGTTGAAGCTGCTGCAATTGGAGAAACGACTAGGGAGGAGAAAGAGATGAGTTTAAGGTTAGAGATAGATCGAGGAAAACCTCATTTTCATATATCAATAATCCCATTTCTGTACAAACGTCACTACTCTTTATAATAAGAGTAATCTTTTTAGGGAAATCATAAAAGTTTAACTAACAATCAACCTATAAAAGGAAACTTCTAACTCTAATCACTGTCAAAGAAAACCCTAGCTGAATGGACTGTTCCTTTTCATTCTTGGGCCTTCTTCACTTGTCATTCTTTGCTTGAACATTGTCTGATAGTCACTTGGGCCTTCTTCTGATCTTTATTTCCTTGTTTCCCGGATCATCCGGTAGACTACCCAACCCGCAACCTTCTTTTTCAACTTTGGCACCATTGACTTCTCCATCTTCACAGTATTCCTAACAATATATAGATATATAAGATGAACAGGGATGAATTCATGAAAGAATATAAAAAGGAAGAAAACCATTTGAGGAAAAAAAAATGTATTTTATTTCATATGTTATATGAAATATAATCACTTATGCAGGTCTTACAATACAGATATCAAGCACATGTAACTTATCTATTTTTGCTAAACACATTCTCATTTTATTAAATATATGTTGGCACATAGAAGAAAAATGCTTCGGGAATAATAATATTACAATGAATGCTAACATCCGTCCGTTGACAAATGTTAAGCAGTTATATGCTATAAGATTAAAAGAGAGCACTGTTTTTAATGCAGAATTTTACCACAAATATATTGCTTTAACCGCTCACGGACAGGATCCCATAATTTTACAACTGTGGTAATGATTGAACCAAGCACAAATTAAATGTTTGGTTTCCTCTCCCGCACAAAATTCTTAGTACTCACAGAATCCTAAATCCAAACAACAAGGCCCACCTCCTGTAAACTTGCTATTGCTTACAGTTTCAACTAAACAATCAAAAGACATGTCAGGGTATTGGTAACCAGCTAATCCCAGGGGTTCAGCCATATGTTAGCTTCAACTGTTTAAAGATTTACTTGCTTGTGAGGCGAGAGCGATTGCCTTGGCTCTGGTACTTAACATCACCAAGTCCCTTTCAGCACGTCTCTGATGTTGCCTAGCATTCTTTGCTCGCTTTGGTGCAAGCCGATTGTCTCTTTCCACAAATGCAAGTCTGAATTTTTCTGCCATGGACAATTCATTTGGGTTTGAATGAGATGAGGTTAAGGTCCTTGGAGTAAACCCAGACACTGCCCATGATCGGGGATCAATGTCCTGGATAAAGCATTCATCCAACGCAATATTTGGTAATGCTTCCCTGGGTACTTTATTCCCTCTAAACCCAAAGAAAGACGGCTTAGGATTTACTAAAATTCTGGGACATTCAGATGACAAGCTCTCCATTGAATTTTTATCAATCTTTGGCTGTAAAAAAAGGAAAAACGAGGTGAGACAAAAAACGAAACAACAACAGGAACAAACACAAGCAGTATATTTTGAACCATACAGGGCAAGAGGTTCATGTTATATAGACTAAAAATGGACATCCATGTGAAAGAGCATATCCATTACCCAAACAAGCCACCTTAGTGATGGAGCACCCTCAATAATTTCAGCCGTATCAATTTGTTCCCATGAATCTTCCTCCACATCATTCAGCTTAGGTTTAAACATACCCAAACATCTGCGTGCAGTTTTGTCACTTCTTGGACATCCTCTGCAACATTGGTTACAGTTGTGTCTCATGTTGTGATAATAAAAAAAGGAAAATGCTAAAGAGTATCCACTACATTGATTAATGTTAGAATATCTAGTTTCTATGTTTATCTTATTTTCATAGTATTTATCTTGTTTTCTGTATATACAAGTGTAACCTAATAAGTGTCTAACCAGTATTCAATTTACTAAATTAGTGGTTATAGATAGACACTATAAATATTTTAATATCTTCATTATCTTATCAATCTTTATTATTTTGCTATATCCTTCAATTAAGGGATCGTAATTAAATTGTATTAGTGAGCTGATATCTCATTTGTAACTATAAATAGTGAGGGGTAGACAATGTTTCAAGCAATCTCTTTATTTATTATTTGACATGGTATAGAACCTATTTTTTTTTCATATTATCATTCTTTGTACTTGTTGGTGTCACTTGCTTCTTGTTGGTTCTCTTCATTTGTGAGTGTTGTTTTAGTTATTGAGTAGTTCGAGGTACTCATTTTCTTTTTCAGTTTCTTCATTTCATATAAGAAAGAAATGTCAGGAAAAAAGAATATGTACTTGTGAGTTTTGATGGTAAAAATTATTTTTTACAAGTTTTATCACATAAATTTATCCAGGGAAAAGAATCATGGGCTTTATTAGTGGTTCTAAAAAAAATCTACAAGCCCTAATAAACTAGCTAAATGAGTGACAAATAATGGTCATATAATTAGCTAGATATTGAGTTCAACCGAATCTCATATTGTCCTGAATTTATGGCCTTACGACTGCTGAGATGTGAGATGAAGAAAATTTATCATCAGCAAGATGATGCTAGAGAATTCCAGCTTGAACATGATTTACGTGACTATACACAGGGAGATATGTATCAGGTGATGTAAGTTGTTTATGGATCACGTATCATGTAAGTGTTTATGTATCAGGTGATGTACTTATTGTTATTCAAAAAATTCATGACAGATCTAAGCAACATCAATTTATGATGAAACTACGAAAAAGGCATGAACCTATACGTGTAATGCTAATGGGGAGATAACCTGCACAAAATCTTGACAATTCCCTTCGAGAATTATTGCGAGAAGAACGACGACTGCAGTCTCTAGCGTAAATGGAAGAGCAGCATCAATTATTTAGCTCATCTGATGTGACTTTTGTTGCACAAGAAAGGTCTAAGCTTCGAGGTATTAGTAAAATTCAATACTGCTCATGCAAAGAATATGGTCACTATGCAAGTAAGTGTTCAAATGTAATTATTGCAACAGATAGAGTTTTCACACAAACGCCTTGACTCGCCTATCTGAATCCGAATCCTCTACTTTCCTTGTTCGTTCACCTGCCCGGTCTGGTTCACCTTACCCGCTGGCTTGGACGAGTGCAGTTCACTGATTTGAATCGCTGCCTATTATTGTGGAATGTAATTGTCGTCCTCAAAGTCGCAACAACCCGTACTTATCATGTGGAGGACTCATTTTTGGACGAAGCAACCCGTTTTTTTTATGACAAATTTTACTAATACAGGTTCTCCCCCTACTTCTCTCACTCATGAAATAGTTCAGCAATCCAATCAACACTTTCTGCTATTCTGCTATAATTCTAGTGGTCTTTCTACACGATACATGTCTTGTTTCGGTAGTATTTATCTTGTTTTATGACATACAAGGAAGTTTATATGAAGCAACCTTCCAATTTATTGCTTAGGGTGAATACGGAAACGTGTGCCGCCTATGCAAGTTCTCTATAAACTCAAACAATCTCTCAGAACATGATTTGAAAGACTTACTAAGGTTATATCGAGATTTGGGTTGCAAAGATGTCATCGTGATCATTCAACATTCTTTCAAAATACAAACAATGGATGTATTATGCTAAAGATTTAGCATAATAGGCAGGGGGAAATTCCAGACTAAAGATTTAGGTCTAAAGATTTAGGTCGAATTACAATATTTCTTAAAGATCGAGGTTGCGCATTCAAAGGAAGTCATTGCTCTCGCACAAAGGAAGCATGTCATTAATCATAATAAGATTTGTATCTTTGCAGCTAAGCCATCTGAGACTCGTAGGGATCCGAATCTATGTCTTAGAATGGATGTTGGATACCATTTTATAATCTCGAGCACTACATGAGATTGGTTGAAAATATGAACTATCTTACTGTTATCGTCCTGTATTGCATTTTCGGCGAGCCTAGTAAATTAATTTATGTTTTCACCTCTATTGCTTATGGGATGTTGTTCTCCATATTTATAATATCTCAAGTAAATCATAGGTAAATGACTCATTTATTAGAATCATGGAGATGTTGTATAAAGTTTTTTCTTATGTGACTCAGTTAAGTCACCGACATATCGAACGTTTGTTTCTTGATACTGTGTATTTGTAGGAGGAAATCTGGTTTCATGGAAGAGTATAAAACAATATTGACAACTCATGCTACATGTGAACTTATGTGGGTAAATTAGATACTCGCTGAATTAGGTTTTCAAGTTCCTTTCTTAATGAGGTTATGATGTGATACCTAAGCTGCTATATATATTATCTGCTAATATTTTATGAGTGAAAGAAGTATATAGAAGTGGATTATTACTTTGTTCAAGATAACTGTTTAACAATATTATTATCACTGATTATGTGAATACTGTGGAAAAATTTGAATATAAATTTACAAAGTCTTTCAATGAAAATAGAGTTAGTTATATTTGTAACAAACTGGACATAATTGATAATCATGCTCCAACTTGAGAAGAGTGTTAGAATATTTTGTTAGAATATCCACTTTCCATAGTAATTATCTTGTTCACTAATTTAATGAGATTACGACATTTTATTTTTCTCTAATTCACTTTCAATGTTGAACCTTGTGTTCTTATTTAGAGTGATTATGGAACCAGTTTGCAAAAACATTGTAAATAAGCAGGCTTAACAAGGAATTGTTAGCATGATCCAATGCCTAAATCATATTACACATTTTAATGTCGATCAATTTTCTTTGGGACCGTTTTGATTGAGATCCTATTCTCACTCGAGTAGATATGTTATTTTTCACTTTTCGAAAAGTAACCAACTCTTTAATGTGCACAATTGAAAAACTAAAACTTTTGTTCGTTCATCGTATTAAGATTTTAAAATTGTTCTAAAAATATTGGATATTTAAGTTTATATTTGAAAAGGGACAATTACTTCTGATGGCGATGGTGGGGATGGTGGTGGAGGCTTGTGATGGTGAGGGGGTTTACTCAGATGGTGATGATGGTGTTTAAGTGGAGGAGGTAGTGGCTTGGGAGATTTCATGGCCATTTTTTTTTAGAGAGAGAGGATGTAATGGAGGAGAGTGATGATATTGAGGCGGTGGAGAATTTTATTTGTAGTATAAGCGAAGAATAAAATAAAAAATTTGAATAGAATGATTCCAAAATAACAAAACATAAAAAAATTTAAAGGTGGGCAGAAAAAGTAATTAAAAATTTGAATCTGAATCCAAACCTGATCTCCAACCTGAGTTTGAGCATGAAAAAAACTTGATTGAAGAAATATAATGGTTAAAGGGTAAAGTAGTTAAAACTAAAGCTGAGTGGTCAAAACGCTAGAACGTGAACAGTTTAAGGAACAAGCGAACCCTTAAACCTATAATGTACTAAAGAAAGATACTTTGAGTAGATTCTAAATTATGTAACACGTGTGATTATAAATATAGGACTGTCATTATAGTTGAGAGCTTAATGAATATATGAGATACTTTCGTGACGGTAGGCTTATGCCGAACAACATAAAAATTTTGTGTTCTTTCTCTCTTTCTCCTTATGCCTAGTTTCTTAATATAGTATCAGAGCCTAGGGTTATGATCCTTAACTTCGATTTTATATTTTCCATGTGAGAAATTATAAATAAAAAGTAGAAGGAAGGCAACCCGTATAGTCGTGTTGAGCAACCGTGATGTTTGTGACAGTTGTGACGTGTGCAACAACTGTGTGTTTGAGATAGCGGGGTATTTACGACAGCGGTGTTTGGGGCAGTCGTTTATTAGGGAGACGCGTGCTTGGAACTACTATGAAATTTTACTTCCACGTATTTTGAGGAAAGTTATCGACTCGAGGGAAGCCGTAAATTTAATTGAAGGCTCGACCGACAAGTACAAGTTGTAATGTGGACATTCTAACTTAAGGAGGAACTTTAGAATATAAGAAATATAATATAATGAAGCCTAAGAATATAAAAAAAAACGTAATATAATTAAGAGTTAATATATTGTATTAAGGGTTAGAAATTATGTTTACTTATATAATGTATTAACACAAGATACTTTGGGCAGACTCTAAATTAAGTAACATGTCTGGTTATAAATATAGGACTTTCATTGTAATGAATTGAGTTGTGCTTAATGAATACATAAAATACTTCCGGAGACGTAGGCTTATACTGAACCACGTAAAATTCTTGTGTTGTTTATCTCTTTCTCCTTATGTTTATCTTCTTAACAAGATTGCCACAATTCAATACTCGACGGGACAACAATGCATCCAAGCCAATATCTCGTGTATCTTAATTTCTCTTAGGCAGCGGTTCTTTTTAGAAGAATGTGCTATTGTTTAACTTGGCGGCGGAGACAAGGTTTAGTAGTTGAGAGTTCAGCTACTTCCCTCTAATGTCAACAGGTTGTAATGTGCTGAATCGGTCATCAGTCATTCATATAGGTAAGACGCCATTATATAGACCTTTACACGCAAATTTTCATGAATGATTATGTGTTAAGTGAACCAACCTCGTGTTATGCAATATCTGAATCCATAAGTTCTTACCTCTTAATGGGTACTTGGTTCAAATCCTTTATAGGTTTATTCAGTATTTAGGATTCAATATAATTTTTTTTTACCACCACCTAAGTATTATCGTAAGAGTCATTAGCAAATTATTGCATAATTCACGATAATAAAAGTTCTTTAAGAGGTAGAGAATCTTCTAATATTTTTAGTTTTTTAAAACAATATTGAACATTTTGAGAGTTCATGAAATTTCTTGAGGAAATTCTCGACATGTTGCAAGATAAAGCTAGGGAAGAAAATTTTCAATGTGGGGTTCATCTCACCAACTGAAAAAGGGGAAATTATTCGAGACATTTTAAGAGTTGATGGTTAAAGTCTATTGGCTTAATTGCATAAATAGTATCCAAACATTGGTATATTGGTATCCATACTATCAAATTGTTGAAAATACGTCACCGATGTTTTCTGAAGTAAAGTTCAAAACAAACTTTTGTCTAGAAAACCAACACAAACAATTTTGAATAGTACATGTATTAACCTGAATAATTTGATAGTATGGGTACCAACATAATCAAATCTCAAAGTTCAGGTACTATTTATGCAATTAAGCCAAGTCTATTAATTCCATAAGACAAGGCGGGGTTGTAGTGTAACAAAGTAACAAAGACTGAGGTATCAAATTTCTTCTATTTTTAAGCTCTTAAGAAATGAAGTGCTAATTTAGAAATCTTAACGTTATTAGATTTACAGATTAGTAAAGAAATATTTGGAAAACTGGAACAAGGAAAATGGATGGAAATGCCTCAACTTAAAACAGAAGAACTTATGACGATCCCATGAAGATTATTTAAGGCATCAAATAGTCTATCTAGGGATTAATTTCATATTATTTCTTTAATTCGAATAATTTCTGGGATTATTCCAGATTCTGCCGTATTTAAAATCCCATATATAAAAGGTAATGGTTGTAGCGTTCAGAATATGTCAATTTTCTTATTACACTTTGTGTTTGTTCGCTTTTTATGGTGCGCCATTATCTTACTCATTTCATGCCTCTTTCTTCTTTAGTTTCTTTATTTAGAACGTATTCATTGTCCGTGTCAGTCCACATCTTCAACCCCTGCTATAATACTCTAAACAAGTTTAATACCATTTCCAAATCCTTACCTAACAAATTCCAAGTAAATTCTACTAACATCAAACCACAGCCGCTCAAGTACCACACCATAGTGCTGAAAGACATGGAATTGATCTAAATACTGTCAATAGATTCATAGGGGGAAAACAATTCAATATTTTCTATGATATAATGTTGTCTATTCTAAAAGATGCAGCAGTTAGGTATTACTTATCACATCGGGTGAAAATAGTGAAATCCATCGGGTGAAAATAGTGAAATCCTACTAATTCCGACACTTTCTTTTGGAACTTTTAGGCAGTGGTGAAATCAGAGGAAAAGGCGGGGCAGTAAATGAAATTCCATAGCACATGCTGCAGATGCAAACCTAGTTTATGGAAAGACACTAATAATTTATCAAAAGAAAAAAAGAACATAAATATTGGAGAAGAGTGTACCCGCATCTTAATGTCTCCAGTAAATGGCAATGCTCCACAAGTTGAGAAACACCAATTGAAGTGATATTGTCGCAACGACTGTAAAAAGAAGTATACAAAGCTGGGTGACAAATGAATTAGGAGCATAGATATTCACAAATTTTCAACTCAGTACTGTCATTACCGAATATTCAAAACAATATGTGATAAAAGAATCAAATAAAAGAACTTTCTTCTTTTAGTGCGATGTAACGATTTTGTCTTCCATGAGGTACTAGTGATAGTATTAACAGACATTAATTAGTCTGAAATCAAGCATTATGGACAATGAAAGAAAGGAAGGGAAGCATTGATGTATTTTTCCTGCAAGTAAGTGTAACAATCAATTCCATTTTCTTAACTTGTTTCATATTCTGTTAATGTCAAAGGTTAATACCACTTTTTTTGGGTTTCCCCGACTTTCTCCATGTATACAACTCATAATTTCTAGACTTCATATAATAGGTCCCACTCAAATATGAATGATTCATTTAAGTTGTAAAACATGATTTTTCTT
>JAYMTC010000840.1:0-10529 GCA_036897605.1 Melianthus villosus
AATCTATCTTGACAGTATTTTGTTTTTGGTTGGAGTCTTCGCTCGTAATTATTGTAGATGAATTTTTCATGTATGCATTGACGGGTAAAAAGTTAAATCAATATTCTTATTTTTCATTTAACAGAGTTCTAATATATTTAAATGAGGTAGTGTTATGGTGATTGTGTTCATAACGATGCATTTACTTGTGTGTTCTAAAAGCTTGGTTGTATCTAGGAGTGTGAAGGGTTACTTATCCATATTAAACATTACAAATTTGACAAAAAATAGTTATAAATAAGAGTTAATTATGAAACATGTCTTTAAACTTGAGTCGAAATTAATTTTCAAACTTAAGAAATGCTCAATCATATTGGTTAACACAAGTTTTGTAATAAATAATTATACAAGTTAAACATCTTGATTTCATCTTGTAGTGGTTAACACTCTATGAAAGTGTTATATTACTAGTATATTTTTACACAAAGTAGACAATAGGTTGGTTCTATAGTGTAGAGGTTATTACTTTGGACTTTGAATCCAACGACTTGGTTAATTAATGAGATTTTTTTTTTGTAATATATTTATTAATGAGATAAATTTGTAATTTAAGGATAATTTTTTTTTAAAATTATTCGTGATTGATTCTTTATGAGTTAATGGAATTAATCTTTGTGATATGTTAATTAATAGAATAAATTCCGTGATAATTCTTCATGTTTTTTACATTTTATATATATTAATAAGAACATGTAATTAACCTCCATTATTCAAAACCACATAACTCGAACTTAGCAATCTTACCGGTCATGATGCTTACATCATTTTAACCATCCATTATAGAGCTTCGAGCTTCTCGATTAGTTGGTGTAAAAGCGATTATAGGGCAATTCATTGGATTCAGGTTGGAATGAGAGATTGAATGGAATGGTTTATATATAGGCAACAACTGAAGTAGTTTGGAAAGACCTGAAAGAAAAGATGAGAAATGTCTTAGATTCACTCTTCACTTCAATTACCTACTGGATCACATGTTAGAGTTAGGAGTAGGATTTTCACCATTCTCAAGTAGATAAATTCCCTCATCATTCAAGTGTTCCCTGGAAAGTGGAAGTGCAGTAGGAATAAGATCCTTCCTCCTGTCAAATATGCAGAAAGTTCGAGGTACTGGAATAGTGTTATAATCAGTGGAAAGAATTATATTATATCAATATAAAAGTTGTACTATAAAAATTGTTAGACAATATTAAATATAAAAAGATACACGGTGTAAACATACATTTCTGCAAAGATCGCGGGGATAGACCACTGCAATTGCTAACTGAGTCCGAAGGAAGGAAATATATGTCATCCAAAAAGAACGATCATCTATTCTTCCATCATTTTCCAAACTGTACTTTTGAGTAATGCTGAGAAATGAGAGTAACATCAATCAGGCAAAAAATTATATCTTTCAAGACGACACGGTAATACCATAACAAAACAGTGGGTTACTTCAAAAAGCATAATGGGAAATACAACCATATTAATCAACATATAAGATAATTCAATATATGGAAATTATAGTCTGCAGCTTCAAAAAAATTGATTTGCCCTCGAGGAAAGTCAAAACTAATAATTCTAGAGATATGTAATTGTATATTTAACCAAGCAGGAAATAAACTCAAATGAGTGATTTTACTATTATACACAAGATTCTTGCTCATGGTCATAAGAAAAACTAATAAAACAAAATGGTTTTTAATTAATTTGCCTTTGATAAATTAGTACTTCTGATTGAAAGCCAATCATCAAGGATTAATCCCTCAGTCACAGGTAGGAAGTCTACGCCCAAAATTATTATTTATTATCATACACATGATTCAATCACATGGCTACATGAATAAACTACTCATATCGAGATATTTAATCCAATATATTCCAATCATAGTGTAGTGTCACAGAAATGTTATTTAAAATTTGGAACTCGGATATATAATCCTATTACAGGGATAGATTTAGAAGCAGCAATGAATATACCAAGGGTGTACAAGGGCAAGAGCTTAAGTGCTTCTGGAAGAATGAGTTGCCCAGACGATGAAACTATTACACAAAATTTACAATATGAGAGAAGACTGCCGATGCAAAGATTTGTTATTTTTTCCCTGACAGTTAAGAGTGGCCTGGAGGGAATTTCACTTGCCAATGTACAGATAAATTAATAAAAAAACTGTTATCGGTAGTGCACACTAAAAAATTATCTTAATGAAAAAGGAAGGACGGCAGGAAGTCTACAACCACAAAATAGTCTGAAGAGCACGCACATTCATATTTAAGGCTTCTGTGTAAGAGCACGATCGCAGGAAGGCAGCAAAAGTGAAAATAAAATAAAATAATCAATTACCTTTCTTCAGCAAAGATGCAAATTGAGCATCCAAGTCAGCTGTACGAAACAGATTATTTGGCGCACTAGTTCATGGAAGAGACAAAGTTGAAACTCGAATTCTTCTCTGTCCATGTAAAGTGGTATAAAGAACAGCACTCTGGACAATGAAAAACACAATAATTACAAAGTTTATCTTCTTGACAAGAACATATCAGATCAAGAATTAAAGAAACCAATATATTTGGAGATTTAAGCCCTAATATATATTTTAACACTCCCCCTCACGCGAAAGCGTGTCCCATAATCAATTGCCTTCTTTTTTAGGCGTGCACGCGAATATGTATCCCAATATAGTTCATTCACAAGGGCTTGATAAATTGGGGCAAAAGCTAATCTTTGAGCTCCTACTCTACTAAAAGTTCGAACTTGTAGTAGTTGGAGATTTAAGCCCAGATATATATTTTAACATGTACCAATGACTTAACCCCAAGGGGTTGGCTAATTGGGTTGGTGTTCCTCAAAAGCCCTGAGTTTGAATATCTTAAGGAAGTCCCAAGTAATGAACAAACAAAAAACAAAGAATTACTGAAAAAACCAGAAAATGCAGAAG
This sequence comes from Melianthus villosus, assembly GCA_036897605.1. Taxonomy (NCBI): domain Eukaryota; kingdom Viridiplantae; phylum Streptophyta; class Magnoliopsida; order Geraniales; family Francoaceae; genus Melianthus; species Melianthus villosus. The sequence goes on from JAYMTC010000840.1 coordinate 2,955, forward strand.
TCTTCATGTAAGTGTAATTTTATATTCTACCATCGTCCAGATTTTTCATATTACACCAGATAAGGAACACAGCCTGGCCATAAAAGGACAAATTGATGAGGAGGAAATCTAAGGTGGTCAATGGAGCTGTCACATGAAATAAGCTATACTTACATAGGATTAGTTGGGAACAGATCAGTTTCTAGTTCCAAATTCTAATATCTTGGGAGCATGAACTTACACAGCATTGATAAGGATTTATCACGTTTCAAGCATATGGTTACAAATTTTCCCCAAAAAAATCTACTAAATGTCATTAAACAATTTTTATATGATAACTGCCCCTGGCAGCCATGTATCATTTTAGTAATACATTTGGATTTACAAAAACTGAAAATTTTGGAATGTTAACAAACGGTCAAACAAATAGTTTCTTAAAATAACAGCCGTATTTGATGTATTGAACCATCCAGGGAAGGACTTGTTGAAGTGAAGTACAAGAAATGCATATGGTTACAAAATTTCCCCAAGAAAAACCTACTTAATGTGATTGAACAATATCTTTTATATCCTTTACTGCCCAAAGCATGGCAGCCATCTATCCTTCTAGAAATATATTTGGACTTATAAAAGACTAAAATTTTTGGAATGGTAACAAAAGGTCAAACGAATAGTTTCCTAAAATAACTGTTGTCTTTGATGTATTAAACCGTCCAGCAAAGGGTTTGTTGAACTGAGGTCCAAGAAATGTAGTTCATGAATGTCAGAAAAATAATTAAATAACATGAGAAAAATAAATGCTAAATGTACATACCTTGTCACCTATAGATGTTTTACTCCTTTCTAGAAGAAAGGGCTCCAATCCCGACTGAAGGCAATACTGTACACAGAACATTAATGTATTAGAATAAAGTGATATATTAATTAAATGGTTACCTGACAGGGCATAAGGATCATTGGTCATGAATCATAGAGACTATCAACTTTCTTACACAGGAGTCAATAAAATTTAGCTAATATTTTGTCTACGGCAAGATTGCCTCAATATATTAAGCAATTGCTTCAGACATTAATGAGCAGCATGTACAAGTCCAAATCATGATTCAAGTTCATTAAGTTCAAAAGAACATTAATGACTAGGCATGGTTACGTTTGAGATATTATATTTCAAAGTATTTAACTTCTGAGGAACAATGTAACTTAAGAGAAAGGACAATTCAGATTGATATATCCTCTTAGTAGGAAGAATTATCCTGTCCTATCTGCCAAAGGATTCTACCAGGTATGATCCCGCCACAACCTTGCTTTGACGGTGAGATAATTGTGAAACTCGCCCAACATGGGAGATGGTAAACTCATGGATGATGAACATACAAAAGTAGCTGCTTTAGTTTCAAATAGGATGATGAACATTAAAGAGTAACAGAATTTGTAAAGCTATCTAAACTATATATGCTTGTCTGACTGAAACACCAGAAGCTTCCCTCCAGTGCTTTTTATAGCCAAAAATGCAGCCTTAAATAGAAATGAGAAACCAAAAGCAAATGTTAACATAATAATGGATATTTATACATCTGCCACTTAACTAAGAATTACAAATGCAACAAATGAGCCAGAGAAATACTTATGATTATGTAAAGCAGGCACCCCTGCTCTAAACACATGCATGCATGACCACTATAGATAACATAATTGTATTCAAAATATTGAATCAGATTTGACATCACATATTTACTTGATTTAAACATTGGTCTAAGTATCTTTGCCAACCTTTCCAGTATTTTTGAAACATTGGTCTAAACACCACTATGGAGTCATGCTGGGGGCACAACTTTTGAGAGTGGGCCACAAAAAATAAAAAAAACATAAATAGGGGACACTTTTAACCCATTAGACTTATGCTTCACAAGTTCATGCATCAGCACCACTAATATTTTCTTTGACCCCATACAGAAGAGCATACTTTGATTCCATCACCAAAAGCAGATTCAGCAGTTTCATTATCCTTAAACATCGTCGGGATGGTTTCCAGCAGTAACTCTAAAGTGTTGGCGGCACTAGATCCTCAAAAGAATAATCAAAAGTTAAAAAAACATTTATAAACCAATTAGTAGGAAAAAATCAATATGGCTGTCCAGCATTGTTAACATATATCCATGACACAGGAATAGCACAAAGCATGAAAAAATAGAAGTCTGACGCTAACCTCAGATAGCTGTACAATAACATCAGTTTCGAGGGGCATATAAACTTCTTCATCATCAGGAACTACAAGCATCAAAGGCTGCATGCACATATGATTAACACCAAACTCAAACCATAGCTTTTAAAAAATTGTTAATAAACAATTACAAGCCACGTTTATCTATAAAAGAATCAACTGAAATAAAAATGGGTCTGGAATACACATGCATTGCAGTTAGTAACTGACCTGCTGTAGTGCACGTCTCATATTGTAAAAGTGGATAGTTGAGTCAAATGTTGCAATTCCCACCATTTTTTGGGAACTTTCTTGAACAATAAAATTAAGTACAAATTGTGAAGGAAAAAAGGAAAGCCATGTACTCACTACCACACAATCTTTAATAAGCAATGAAGAGGCATTAAAAAATGCAGCTCAGGAAAATAAGGTGCGGATAAAAGCAATCATTAAGGCTCAAGGCATGAGAACTATTAGAATGAACAATGAAAAAAGGCAGTAAAAACAACGGAGGAAAATGTTGAAGAGTAAGTCCGTTAAGCAAGAGTCAAAATTAAAGTAGTTATACTATTGTGAAATCTAAAAAATATGAAAAGAGTATGGAAAACCCTCCTGGTATAACACCATGGGAGGTAAATGGAAAAATGATATATTTGAGGTCATTGCTGAGAATGACAACTACAGCTAATTGTTTTATTATATTCTTATCGTATGAAATACTGCCCCAACAAACGATTTGGCACCAAAGTTTGGAGTGAAATTTGCTATCAAGATCAAGCAGGTCACTGGGTCATATAGGTGCACATTATCACCCAATCACACGATCAGCACTCATGCTTGTATAGTTGTGTCGTAAAAAGCAACACTACATACATAACTATATAGTTGTGTCGTAAAGAGAAGCATATGACCATAAATGTAAATAAATTACATAATTAGGATTAGGATATAAAAAGCGACACTACATACATAACTACAATTTTTGTAATGAGCTAGATAAATGTACAAATTATTGACTGATTGCATTGCAAGCTGCAGCGGTTGCACCTGTCTGTATTACATTCATAGATACATCAACGAGAAAGAAATACACGGCCAGTATTGGATCACAGACCTGGAAATAAAATAATTGCCCAAAAATTCACTTTCCTCTCCAAAAGACGATAACAAGAGATACAAAACTAAAAGATGGCCAAAGGAATGTGATTTTGATACATTACAAAGATAAACTTCCATTTGTTATAAACCACTAACCATGAATTCCTTCGAGGCAACATACTCAACAGTTCCTCTACATAATTCAGGGCGCTCATCCGCGTCTCTTCGCCTACCGTCTGGACCTAGATTGCATTGATAATCATGGGGAGTCTCATCAGAAAACCCTACAAATTAGCAGCATAAGTTGCATGTCAACACCTCCAGGATACATGTTATTAGTAACAGTTTTCTTTACCAATAACTAGCGTAACAATTTCCGACATGACAGGAACACGGTAGTGTTCAACATAAATGGGTTTCGGTCATAAACGGATTGACGCGATCACACACGAAAAATAATTGGACTATTGACCTACGAAACACGATAATACATGTTTATTTTTTTTTAAAAAATAAGTAATTATCAAGAACATGTAATTTTTTTTTGAAAAATTTATGAACATGTAATTATCAAGATACATTTCATATTGATTTTTCTATTTTAAATAACATAAAATAACTAAAATTATAAAATAAATGATTATGATTATATATCTTAAATTGACAATCAAATATACAAATTAGGAATTAAAATTATATAAAATGTCTGTCTTTCTACATTATTTAAACGGGTGACATGAACAAGGCCCGATAGTAACATGATCGAATATGATAGGATACGAGAATTGCAAGATGCTATATGGGTCAGGTTTGAGTTGATTAATTTCACAGGAAACATGACTTGACACGACGTGAAACACGAAATGATTATATGAATTGACACACTTAGTAATAGCCATCCCTCCACAAATTTAAAAAATTGCACTGTCTTATTAAAACAAAAGATAAGAAAAGTATAGTCACTCAATAAGTTCTAGAGAAATTTAGGTTTTTTATCCTCTCAGAAAACATTTGAAGTTGAAAAATTTCTTGAAGCACGAAATAAGGATTCTCATTCTAATACATACTCATAACCACGTCTAACAGTTAGCTTATTTTTCCAAAATGTAGCTTATATGTTAAATAACTAAACTAGCACCAAACTACAAAAACTAATCATGTTGTTACTGACAACAGAAGTTACATATGAACCACCTTCCCTGATCAGTGAACTTCATAAAAGGATTTATATAGCCTTGCAACGAGAACAGCAAACAGGACCAGTTTCTCCAAAATCCACAACCTATAACAAGTAAAACCTATTGGATAAAATTTTAAAGTGATCATCACATGATTAAGAGATGGAAGAAATAACTTTATGTTGTTTTCGCCAAACATAAGACAAAAATAAGAAATAGGTTTGGTTAAAATTAAATATAGATGGAATCTCCAGGTCCAGCATAAAATTAGAAAAGAAAACAAGATATTCCACATTTTTCCCTAGCTTAAACATGACAGGGAAAAAACAATGAGGGCAGAAGGGACAATTTTGCATCGAGCACAAGTCGTAATTTTTTTTAATAGCATCTTACAGAGAAAACATATCGCACAACTGGTATAAAGTATGGACAGATAATTGTTTGCCCTGTTATGTCCCTACTAAACTCATCGGTAGCGTACTTCTGCCCTAACTGGACTAGTTCAACAGTCTTTATTTACAGAAGAACATATAGAGAAAAGCATCTAGGAAACGAAAACATCAAGAGTACTTGAATGGGCTCCTCAGATGGATGAGGAAGGGCCAAAGGTTGAAAAAGTAGTGCCAGTTGCTTTCCTGATGTTGTCAATACGTCACCAGTGCATGGTATATATAGCAATAAGTACATATAGCAAATTCCCCATAAAAAAGAACCACTTGTCTGTGATAATAAAATTGAAAATAACTCAATGCATGTAAATAAATAGTTGATGACCTAATTGACGGTGCATCTCATGAAACGTGGACTACAGTTGCCAGGGTCTCTGCTAATATACTCGCAATTTGCAGGATTAAAAAATATATGATAATTCAGGAAACACCCATCAGTATATTATTGAAGATAAAAAGCACAATCTCTGGAAGTAAAATCACGAGTGAAACACCAGTGCAGATCAAATTTGAAAGTTAAAACTCATTCAAGAAAATTATTTTTTAAATTAATGATCAAGGAAAAATACCGGGGGAGGGTTCGCCTGATTTCCTTGGCGTGTTTCATGCAGACTCACTGACAAAGTTGGAACAGGACTTGGAACTTGAGTGGAATCAATCTTTGTTCCTACTGCCATAGGAGCTCCTGGTTAACCCATACCAGATGGTGTCATAGTCATCAATTGATTTGGTATTGGCGGTTGCATTCCAAATATTCTAGGTGGTTGCGCAGAGCCAGAAATTGGTGGAGGTGGAGACACCTAACAACAATAAATAATCCAAATTCGGGGGCAGTCCATATGAGGTGTACTTAACATTTGTAAAAACACTAAAAATTATGCAAAAGAAAGAAGTACATCATCAGCAAATTCTTACAGGGATCGATATCACTTAAGTAATTTATTGAATTCATTTACACATTATAAACAAATACGCATTTGTGAAACACTATATAGAGATACATTTGATTCCAAGGAGATGATCATTGGCTAGTCTGGAATCAACTCTGACAGCCACATTTCTCATTAGACTATAATCTTCAAACTCATTTCAATATAAATGAATGAAACGTTTTCCTCCTTAGCCAACTCATGTCAATATCAGGAAAAAATGATGATATTACTCTGCCAAGTCACCTAACAGTTACTCTGAAAAAGGGCCTTGTGTAATGATATTCAAAACAACATATATGATTGAGGGTAGGGGTGGCAATTCGTGTAAAAGTATCGTGTTTCATATCAAATTACTCAAATCCGACTTATTTAACCTCTTGTAATTTTAATATCATGTCATATTTGGTCGTGGTTGTGTTACTACCTCTCGTGTATCATGTTACCTATTTAAAATTAAATAAGCATGTGAAAAAACATATATTATATATTATATATAATTTTAGTTAGTTATGTTATTTAATATAGAAAAATCAATATGAAATATATTTCGATAGTTACTTCTTCAGAAATATAACTACATGTTCATTTTGTAAGCTTTGGGACTATAATTACTCAACTGAAATAATAAGGACTAAGTTTGCAACAAGTGAAAAGATTTAGGGCTCTTGATCCTGATGCAAAATTTTCATTTCTATAGAAGTGTAGTCAATTTTAAAAAGAGAGCTAACAGTATTATTTTACCCTAGAATAGTCTTCATCTTAACAGAAGCCTCCATGCAATTTACTTCATCTTCAACAAAATAATATTTCATTAATTATATTAGGTATGTATGGTTAAGAATGATGAGCCACACTGAACGTTTCCACCTATCATCGCCGGCATAACCATAAAAAAGAATATATAGGTACTTCAAGAAAAACAGCTCCCATTCTTTTCTAGATGCTATCGTAGATATAGCAATGGGAGGTTACAATTCCGAATCAACTATTACAGTAATTTTTTATCCTTAATCAAATGCCGTATTCAGTACTGGAACCTTACATTCTAAGAAAACTACCTCCGATTCGGGAAAGCCAACCTACCAAGGAATTAAAGCAATTTGATTTGTATTTGTATTTTTCCGGATTGCCTCATAAACAAATAGCATCCTTTGTCCTTGACTATACATATGGAAAAATACTGCATAAATTGCAATTTGACTGACTACTATAATTTTACATTACACAGTAGTCCACAACTTCGAGGCTGGTCAGGCTTGAATAGACTTCGCACAACTTGGAAACACTGCTGACCTAGTGATGACCCCAATAAAAATTCATATACAAGTATAGAAAGGGTTTTGTTTTCAACACATAATATGGCCAATCATCAGCTGCATTAAACAAAAGAAATGGCATACAATAAATTTTCCAAGCTTACCTTGAGCTTACCTGCCTGGGGGCCATAAGATGGTGGTGGTACACCTTCAGGTGCCACTGGAAAGGTGGTGACATCTGGAATGTGGGACTTGACTGAGGACCAAAGGCAAAATTTACGGAAGGAGAATGCATTCCTGGAGCTTGAGCAGATGCCATTGTTGGCGGCGAAAACATCCCGATGCAACTCCATTACTATCCGGAGCACCCGGTGGGCCAGGCACAACTGAACCTGGAGTGAACGGGGAAGAAACAACAGGAGCTAGACGAACTCCTGGCAAGCTGGCAGTGCTGAAGCAACTGGACCACTTGAAAACCCCAAA
>JAYMTC010000841.1:0-10526 GCA_036897605.1 Melianthus villosus
ACCGAAGCCTCTTGCTGCATATCTTTTCACCAATGATGAGCAGTTAAAAAAGGACTACGTGCAGAACATATCTTCAGGAGGAATGCTCATCAACGACACCATCATCCATGTGAATTACTACTTTTAACTTTTTTTTGAGTATAATCCATACTGATATTAGGGTATTAGTTTGTTCATCCACTGTAATAAGTTTAGCCTAATCCATACTGACATTAGGGTATGAAGATAGCCATATGCCATGTTAATTCATCCTGCATAATTTGCATATGGACCTCCATACTTCCTGCTAATAGACGTATTACTAAACTTTCATTGCAGCTTACTGTGCCCAGCCTGCCTTTTGGAGGAGTTGGGGAGAGCGGAATGGGCTCATACCATGGTAAATACTCATTTGATGCTTTTACTCACAAGAAGTCAGTTCTTTACCGAAGTTTTAGCGGTGATTTAACTTTGAGATATCCGCCATACTCCCCGGGAAAGCTGAAGTTATTGAAAGATGTGTTTAGCGGTAACATATTTGCCATGATTTCCGCATTGCTCAATTATTCTTAGTTTGGAAAATGTAGAACATTAGTATCTGTATTGTCATAACTCTTATTGAGTTTATTAATGTTTTAATCAAGTGACGTATTTTATTTATCATAAATTGCCACTAATTTACGTTATCATAAAATTAATAAAATTTAGCAATGGAATGTGGTCTGTAGGGATTACATTAATGATTAATGGCGTGACGACCTCATTAGTCAGTAGTATAGACACCAAAGGGAACTTATCATTGAACTCGATTCGCTTCAAGAGTGATGGTACTTACCGTTTACTCATAAGTTATCATCTATCGGACTGACTCATCTATAAGAAACATGTGTACTAAAATGTATTTTTAGTTGTTGTATCTCCACGTTATTAATCTTATAACTTCTTTTAATTAATTTACTCTTTCAATTTTACATTTTTAATTAAATCAGTATAATTGTTGCTATCGCAGTAAAATGTTTAGGGATATTTTGACACATGGCACAAAATAATATTTTAGGTACATAATTCAAATTCTGAAAGAACGAAGCCTTTACTTGTAAATACATTCAAATCAATCAGGTCAATATGAAAAATATAAGTTATTTTTTTGCAATTTTTTTTATATAATGGTATCAATTTGAAAATTTTATAAATTGAAAATGTATGATTTATGGTTCCTGAGAAACGAAGTCATAGGCACGTAGATTAAGAGCTAGACCGACTATTGAACTTCTTTTTCATAAATCCATTGCAAATTCAAAAGAATAAAGTCATTTATGTCATTTCGAAATTGTTTATTCAAACTCCAGTTGAAATTCATGTACAATTGGAATGAGTTATGAATATACATAAATTATAGTTTTTCAATTTATAATTTTTTTTAATATTATTATCCTTATGTGATGATATAGGGAAAATTGCAAAAAAAAAAATGACTTATATTTTTCATATTTACCTAAATAATTTGAATATATTTGTAGGTAAGAGTTTTCCATATTTTAGAATTTAAATTTTGTCCCTAAAATATGTTTGTGTCACGTTTCAAAAAATTCCAAAATCTTTTGTCACACTGGTAATAATTATATGGTGGGGGGGTTTGTTGTAACTATCCTTAAATATAAAATTACATAAAAATAAAGATATAATATATGAACTTGTTTGAAAATTTGGATATGTTGTATATAGGGTTCATCAAGCTTTTATCAGTGTGTCTTAATGTTAACACCTTCAAGTTTAAAAAACTCACAGCCCATCCCTTGTAAGAATTTTGAACAATACAAAGTCTATTTTATCTTTAAAAACTTGAGTTATACATCACATTTTTTAAAAATAAAAAATAATCTAATTTTTTTTTTTGATAAACTATATGTATCTCTGTTTCAACATATACGATCCTAAACCTCTAACTATTAAGTAAAAAATTATCTGATCTATCTGGAGATCAACTCACTTATTATTGAATCAACAGGTTAACGATTTAGACCTATTCAATTTTGCTATCATGGATCTCTTAATCCAGTTTTTTTACCAAGCGGGAAAAGAAAATTTAAATGAGTAGGCCCTAGTCTTTGACATTCTGGTACCGAATGTCTCTGTGCACTTAATATTTTGATAATTATATTCTCTATCATTTTATTTTTTAGCACTCAATATTCTCCTATTTAATTCTGTTATCTTTTGTTTAACACGCGTGCCCTCCATGTGTAAAGTAAACAAAGATAATTAATATAATTGAACGGGGATCATTAATGCTAAAAAATGAAAGATAAAAAGAATATAATGGTTAAAATTTAAAGCATAACCATATTAGGTACCAAAGCATAAACTGGAATTCAATTAATTGGAATATTGTACATACGTTGTATTTGGTAAACCTCGGGTAAAATTGAATAGAATTTATCTTTATTTGTCCTTATTTATATATTATGTAATATCTTTTTAGAATATATTATCATGTAGTACGAAAAAAACTAGTATGTTATTAAAATGACAACTAATGAATCATAATTTAAATTAAATTTATAATAATATCTACAATATGTTGTAAAATATATATACAAAATTTTAATGCCAAATGTACAATTGTATTAATATTACATTTTTAAAATTGTATATTTATAATTTGAGTAATTTTATCATAATTATATATATATATTTAAAATTTAAATATTAAATAGAGAATATAATAATTCAATTCTAGCTTATAATTATTTAAGTCTAAATCACAGTAGAGAAAATGTTCCAACCATATTGAACATTCTGTATGGGAAAACGTTATTTTTTTCATTAAGTTTTGACTTCTTTTAGCAAAATGGATTTTTTTTAATGTTGAATATGCATACACATATTTATTTACAGGAATGTCACATAATTACTTATTTTGTCATTGGTATTTTTAATTAATATTTAAAAAAAATTAATATCAATAAATATATAATCATGCAAAATTATTTTACATTAAATCTTACAAGATTGACTAAATTTCTTAATTAAAATATTTGCATTAAAATTTATGTCAGAATTTATTTCGAAGTAACAATTTATGATTTTTAAAGTAATACCCAAAAGCATACTATAGCAGTTCCCAATTACCATTTCGTCATCTAGTTGGGCTATACGATATTCGATATCTAATATCGAAGTAACTTAACTCTACGATATTTCAATAAAGCATATTACAATCTTTTTATGGTGGCGCTATTTAAAACATACTATTCGTATCGATTCCTACCTTTCCAGAAACCCAATAATTTTATGTAAATTAAAGAGAAATATAAATATAAATAATGCTTTGATTGTAGACAGTATCCAAATAATACAAATTTTAGCAATTGTTCATATTAGTCCATCCTTGTTAATTTACACATTTGACTTTTAGATTTTTCAAACTGAAATAAATTAGTACTATATACATACATGGATAAAAAATGAATAAATCATAGATTTCAAGTGTTATTATCGATAAAAAAAAAAAAAAAAAAAAAAAAAGATAAAAGATCTGGACGACAAGAAAAAAAATATGAACGAACAACTGTGGAAGGAAACTTGGACAATATGATGAACTTCTGGTAACACATCCATTACTTTTCTTTAAAATAATTCTCGTACAAGAACAGAGATAAAAAATCTAAGACCGAGGTGTCTTCGCCAACTGTTCAAGTACAAAATACCATCATTACCGCTGGACGATTGGAGAAATTGTTGCTATGTACATGAATGTTGTGCATTACCATTGATCATTGATCATTGATCATGATCATAAAAAAAAAAAAAAGAGAGAAATTACAACACAAGCCGTCCGATTGATCGATCACCTACCATTGCTCTCTCAGGCAGCGAATGTTCCCACCCACAATCAACCAATTGATCAAATTTTAACCATCACAACCCATTATGTTATGGCCTATGTGAATGTGAATATATAAATAAAAGAACTACTATAGTATAGTACTACTAATTTACTAAACAAACAAATACACTAAAACCCCAAACCAATCAATCTGTCCGATTGATTCCTAATTGTCAGCTTCTTCACGTGCACAACTACATTACAATAGATTTACTGGCCCAATCCGAGCTCAATGCGCAAACAAAGCCAATATGCTCAAAATGGCTTCTGTATGAACATCAACATGTCTTGCAAAGGCAATAGCTGTTCCTCAGGGAACTGCATATCTGAAAACCCGTCCAAGTAATTGAATCCCAAATCACCAAACCCGGTTCCCATATCGTTCCATTTTGGTATACTTTGTACCTCCTTTTCCCATGTGAAATCGGGTGAAACCACATGATCGTTTGAGCTTGAGTCTGTTGGTAACCTTGGATCTGAACCTGAATCAGATGTGTCCATTGGTACCTGTCTTTGTTGCTGTTGGGCTAAAGTCATTATCTCTGGCTTTTGATCTTCAAACTCGGGAAATTTCATGGTGTTTGGTTCAGCTGAGTCGGTGTATTTCTCCAAGCTTCCTTTTTTGTTGTATAAACGACATAATACCCAATCATCAAGCTGTAATTATAACCAAAATTTAATCAATCTCCAAATTGATAAACATTAAGAGCTGGGATTTTACCATAACAACTCTGGATGATATCAATGAATATAAAACACCAAAAAATTATTCTGGCAAAATCAGTGTAATAAATAAATTAAATCAGGAGGAAAGTATAACAAAATTACCCTAGAATTGTTCTTCTTGCCAGCAGACCTATCGACATTTGCGAGGCGATATTCGTGCATAATCCAATTGGTTTTAATTCCTTTGGGAGCTTTTCCGGCATAGAACACGAGTGCCTTCTTGATCCCAAGCGGTTTGGGCCGGCCGATCGGCTTATCGGCACCGGTCGCCTTCCAATATCCGGTTGCAGCCGCCCGATTCGGCCTTGAACCGTTCGGATACTTCCGGTCCCTTGGAGAAAAGAAGTACCACTCTTTTTCACCGTACAGAGCCATATCTGCACAATTAAACAACGAAAATAAAAACAGAGCCACTTTTGTTCAACAAAAAATGATCCAATGAATCTAGACAGTTCAATTTATTCAATCCAATCAATTGATTCCTCAACCGAACTGGATCCAATGAATCTAGACAGATACCAATTTATTCAATCCAACCAAAGTCAAATCGAAATGAAACCCTAACAATCTAAAACTTGAAACGAAATCAAGAAGAAATGAATTACCAGGGAGATTCCAGGGATCATATTTATATAAATCGATCTCGGCAATAATTGGGGCAGAAATCAGCTGAGAGGCACATTTCTTGATCAAATAATGATTAACGAGCTCCTCGTCGGTAGGATGGAATCTGAATCCCGGCGGCAGCTCCAACTGAACACTCATTTGCAGCTAATAATTAAGGTTAGGGCAATAAAGAGATGGATCTCGAAGCTCTGTTATTTTATGGATGCTCTGTTTGGATGTGAATTTCAGTTAAAGACTTGGAGAATAATAGAGAGGAGAGGTTTATATAAGGAGGAGGTTGGAGATTGGGTTTAAGTCACGTGTAGATCAATATGAAACTGGTCACTGTTTGGGTCGGATCCTATATAAACGAGTCAAGATCATTTAAAGAGAGTTACCCGATTACGAATTCTTATCTGATTTTCTAGGGATATAAATAAATATTATATCCTCCTGAATATTCTAGTTTTATTTTTATCTTTTAACTAACCATTAAACTCTGATGATTATGATTATTCTGGAAACCTGTAGTTAAAAAGTGGCGAAAACGGATCGGGTCGGAACGAAACCCGAAGAGAATATGGGACACGCGGGTCGAACTTATTGGGAAAAGGGGGTAAGGGGAAACTGTGTCATGGCATGCGTCACGTGTTTTGGACGGGAGTGAGAGTCGGCTAAAAAGCTTGACTGTCGTTAACTTGCTAAGGTAACCTGGGTCGCCAGTCAATCCTCTTCGATGCGCACGAGTCACATTTCAGTAACGTTGAAAGAGGTATATAAAAATTTAACGAGAAATTATACGGTTAATTTTGTTGACAAATTAAATTTTAGTATTTAAAAATTTATGATCACTAATCATATAAATAGGAGGATATTGTTATTATATTTTATATAATAGAAATAAAAATAAGGTTATGACTGAGCTGATCCCCAGACGATCTTTTGTCAAATGGTTAAAGATTCGAAACTAGTATTGCACATGTTGGAAGATGTTTAACTATATCGCTTTACGTGCTAAACATGATTAGTTTTATTTCCAATACACGGTAGGGATACATGTGATTTACGAAGAAAAAAAGAAAGATTGTTACTCTCATTTTGTTCTTAATTTTACAACAATATATAATTTTTCCACATTTTATTTTTAAATTTTTGATATCATAATTTCAGTTTAACTGTTCCATTTTCAAGTCCAATTAGTTCAAATATTTTAATAATTGCATAAAATTTTAAATATAGACACAATTTTATATTTTAAAAATATCATAATTTGTGTAGTTCTAATATAATGTTTTAAAGGCTCAAAATTACTTAATTTTAACATTATTCACAAATCTACAGATAAAAGTTCAAATATTATATCTTCAAATCCATTTGATTCAAATAAATTTTATATATAATAGATTCAAATAATTTTTAAAGTTCACAAGCTCTTAAATATGTTATACGGTTAAAAACATTAATTATTACACTCTTTCATAAAGTTTTAAATGACAAGTTCATAAATACAATCTTAATAGTCACATTTTGCTCAACTAAATTAATCCATTTTTTTTATTTATTTTCATATTAATGGTTTGTTTCTATTTAAATCGTTCATTTTCGATTACGATTTCTATATTTTATTTTCAAGCAATTGTTTTACTTAATTTGTATTCCCTACTTAATCATATTTCTTTTTCTATTTGTATTTTTCTATTTATTATTTTAATTTTTTGTTCTTATTTATATTATATATTATATGAACAAATATGGTAAATCTATATTTACACTATTATATTCTTCATATCATATTTCAATTAATTTTACGTTTTATATTTTATGTTTTATATCATATTTTCTATTTAATATATATTATTGAATATTTAAGTTGTAACAATTACTATTCTTTATTTTTCCCTCTTATATATCACTCGATTACTTTCGTTCAGACCAATGTAGTTCGATATCTTAAATGGATAGCCTCTATTTTCATGTGCAACAAACAGTTAAAAACGTAATCTTATTAACTTATAAATAAAATATTTTATTTTAAAAATTAATAAAAATAAGATTTTTATAGCGTAACTACAAAAACTTATATTACCGTTAAAAAAATGTAAAATGAAAATGTTTTTGTAAGTGGAAATACAATTTATTATTAGGTATATTATTATCCGTGTAGATAAAATTTTAATCATGTTGATAATTTTATTTGGTGTGGTAAAAAATTTATAGTTCAAGACCTATGTTCGATCAGGACTCTTAGTGTATTAATTTACTCATTACCTTTTGATACGAATTTTATAATTAAAATTATCAAGAAATAATTAAAATCCAGATGACATGACACATTATAGCAGGATTATAATTAAATAGATTGAATCGTACACACGTTGACATATAAAAAATTGTAAATAAATAACCTTAACACAACGATCATATAAGTCTATGACACATTTATACATTCCATTCATTTTACATAAAATATTTTTAAACTTATTATTCTGAAGACGTATGTCATGATTGTTCTATTTTAACTATATAATTAACTTAATCGGCATACGGGCCGAGTTTTTTCAAATTAGGAAGAGCTCGAATCGAGTATGTATATAATGTATTGATTTAGGGTATAATCGGATTCAGACTAAGTAACAAAAAAAAGGCTGTCGAACTCACATTGCATACTCGCGAACATAATCAGGTATATTCGAACTCGAGTAGTTCGCGGTGTAACACAAATATAACTGAATGGAGAAAGTCTTTCATGAAAAATAAACGGATCGAAGACCTATTTTGAAGAGAAAGTCTGCAAAACACTACTTCTAATCACGACAGACCTTTAAAAGTCGTTCGAGAAGAAGATGATAGTTGATGTCTTCTTAGTCGAGGCTTTCCAGAACCCTTGTCTCGTCATTGCTTTACAAGTTAGCTTATTTGAGCTTATGAGAAGAAGGGGCAGGATGGAGGAGTGGGGGAGGCACACGAGGACTTTAGGATGGAAGAGTTTGGTTTTGGGTTTCAGAATAATTTTTTATTTTATTTTTTACTTTTATAGTTACTTTTTAATTAAATAGATTCGGATAATATATGGACTCGGGTAATATCACGGACTATCCGGTGCGGTCTAGATAGATAAATATCATATCATATCATACTCAAACTTGATTCGTTTCATGTGACTTTTACGGACCGGGTCGAGTTAGACTCAGACTATATCACGAATAATCCGATTCGCATACAACTCTATAACTAATTAAGTAAGATGCTTATAAACTAAGCATTATAAATTTTAGAAGTGATAATAAAATGTTAATATTATCTAATTATAATTATATAAGACATAACTTTTTTACACTATTAATTTAAATGAGTTATATTATGATAGTGGTGCTATGATAGTCTTTTAAACAATTCGAGCTTAGATAGAATTTGTAATTCCAAAATTTTCAAAAACAATGATTACTTAGATAATAATCCTTTTATTACTTTAATGCGTACTAAACTCCTTAAATTATGAAATTACAAGTCAAATTATCAACTTCGAAGATAGTATCAAGAAATTGCAAGAACCTGTAAATAATGATAGAAAATGGTTTGTCTTGCTAATAATATCAAGGATTTGGCTGAACCTATATATACTTATGGGAAATTCTTATTGTTCACTAATAAAGCTGAAATATCAAAAAAAGATTCAAAGAGTTACTAGACAATCTGATGTCCGTCAAACTTCTAATCAAGTTAAATCATGATTTCAACAATTATTTAAAAAGCGCGAGGAGTAGGTAATAGTAGTATGATAAATTCTTTGAAGTCTCTTATTAGTTCTCATAATTCTAGCTTGCTTGTCATTTTAGAGTATAAATTGAAAGCATTTGGTATAGAAAATCTTTCCTATAAATTATGTTTTACTAATAAAGCTGTTGATAATTCTACAAATATTTATATTTGTGTTTTGTAGAAGGATAATTTAAAACTTGATATTATTAATATTTATTGTCAATTTATTCACATAGTTAAAATTATTGGAAGTTTTACTTGTGATAGTTGTGCCCGTGCTGAAAGGTAACTTCTTTGGAGAAACATTTAAAATATTATGAACCAATCAAACCATGTCGTTGACTTGGGAGATTTCAGTATGGTTGTTGATATTAATAAAAAAAATATTGTCTTCCTCTTAATACCGTGCGATAAGAAATTTTTAAAGATTTTATCGATCTTATGAATTTAATTGATGCTGGTTATGAGGGAAATAATTTTACATAATAACCAAAAAGAAAAAACTGATTTTTGGGGTAAGATTTTATATGATGCTTTATAATGATGTTTTTCTTTACGTTTTTCTTAAAATAAATGTGGTTCATTTACCTTGTTTTCAAAGTTATGACTGTCTTTTTCTTATTTATCTCCCTGAAAATCCTAGCATTTTCCATTACTTCAAATTTCATGCAACTTTCTCATAAATATATTTTTAACTAGTATAGAAAATTCTTGGAAGGTAGGTATGTCTAGATGTCCTTTGCGAGTTATTTATCTAAAGTTAAAAAAGTTAGCTGTTGTTTTATCTCTTTGGAATAAATGGATTTTGGGAATGTAAATGATTTTATTACTCATTATACTTCTACAATTGTTAATATGGGAAAAATATTTGAGTATTCAGTGGGATGAAGGTAAGTACAATCTTTTGACAACTGTTAAAACAGATTTAAGTCTCGCTATAATAGAAAGGCTTCTCTGCTTCAGGAA
Organism: Melianthus villosus; assembly: GCA_036897605.1. Lineage (NCBI taxonomy): Eukaryota > Viridiplantae > Streptophyta > Magnoliopsida > Geraniales > Francoaceae > Melianthus > Melianthus villosus. The sequence goes on from JAYMTC010000841.1 coordinate 9,926, forward strand.
AATTCAAGAACTAATTAAATGTTAAACGGCGACAGAAGTATTGCTTATTTTTATTCTGCTTTGAAAATAAGGTACTATAAACCCATTTTCAAACTTAAATGCATGAATAATGTTTTATAAGTGATAACTCTCTTATTGGTATGGAGGCTGAAAGATATTTTAAAAAGTTGTTTACTTCTTCTGATTTTGTAAATTCTAATTTATTTTTAGATGGTATATGTCATTCTATTTCTCATCATAATATATCTGATAATGAAATAATTCAAGCAAGCTCTGATTTATCTCCAGATAGTGCTCACGTGAATGATGGTTTTACATGTTATTTTTTCACGACTTATAGGAATATCATTAAATAAGATATAGTTAAAGCTATTAAATTCTTTTTTAAATGGGGGCATTTAACTAAAGGTATTTCTTCGACTCTTTTAGTTATGATTCCAAAAATTTCTAACCCTTCTTATTTTTCTGATATTCGTCCTATAAATTTGTGTAATTTTTTCGCGAAATTTATCTCTAAAATAATAAATTTGAGATTGTATGCTTTTCTACCCTATCTCATTAGTCTGAGCAAGCTGGTTTTATCAAGGGGCGAGCGATTCAT
>JAYMTC010000842.1:0-10523 GCA_036897605.1 Melianthus villosus
ATTTGCTGTATTGGGCACTCTTGGTTCGATTCTCAACAACAGCAGAGGCATGTACTGAGGAGAATGATTATCATGGTGATCGATAATCCGGTGGCATTGATAGCTGTGGATGATTAAACTGAAGTTAGTTTTATATCATTTTACTTATCCTTTGGTAATGTATGTTTTTAGTCCATTTATCTGATAATTTATTTCAGATATATAATTTTTGTGATACTACTGAGACAGCTGAGAACAAGTTTGATATTTATTTATTGGATAATTATATCATATGATTGTTTATGATGTTTAGTGGTCAGTATTGGATGTTGTGCCTAATCTTGTGGGCTCTTGATAGAAGAGACATCCAACTTCATAATTCTGTTTTCTGTGATACTGTTTGATCCTAGGATATTAATCTTGGACTATTTGGCTATGATTTTGTTTAATATAAAATAATATTTTCATGAATTTACTATGTGGTTTTCTGTAGTGATGTATAATTGATTTTGAATCTATCACCAAATTTTTGGCAAATTCTAGTGGATGAATCTACTGGTTCAGCAATTTCCTTTTCCCCAGTAGAAACTGATTGTGTTAGTAATTCCCTAAAATGGACAGGTAAAACAATTTTATGCATTGTGTTTCAAACATCATCCTATGCATTATAACTTCCTGTCTGACAATAATCCTCAAAGTGAGATCCCATCCCGATGATATATTCAGGACTTTAGATTCTTTAATGGAAGCATGTTTGACGTAAGGATTGTGAGTCATTTAAGGGGTGGTGTATGTCGTTCGTCAAATTTCCTATTTTGGCCATGTTCTTTTGTCCATATGTATGCCATGAAAATTATATTTTCGAGTCATTATTGCATTTTTATTAGATTTACTTCAAGCATTTCGATTGGCACACAGTCCCATGGGACAGTATCGTAATGGTGTGCCCCCTAGCTTATGACAGCATATGTTTTGCTGGATCAGAAGTTCTTCTGTAAATCATATATTTGGTTAATGTACTGGATAATGTAATTTACCAGCAACCTCAAATGAGAAGGAAGATTTCATTGCCAACTGCGCATGGAGTACTGTGATCCTTGCAGACAGAATGCTTCATTATCTCAAACCTGAGTTTTACATACAGACAAAAAGCATGGTAAGGTCTCAGAAACTACTGTTTCTTCTTTTGTGCACCTACAAATGTGCGGTTTATATAATGTGCTTATTGTGTTTGAATAAGGTGATTATGCGTTGAGATTCTCATTTTTTAACGCATAATCACCTCTTTAAACACAATGCATTGATGCTAGTTTTCCTTAAAATACAAAACAGTTACGATTGCTGGTTATCACACAAACTTGTTAGATTTCCCTTCTTTGTAGCTGGACCCATGCGTTGCTCGTTAAGATCATTTGTAGATGGTTCTGTAATCAGTGAAACTCTTCATAATTCCTCTTAGTTTGAAACTTCCCTGCACTCTCAGGGAGACTTGCGAGGGGATGGAAATTCAGTCTTCATTTCCAGATCAAGCTCATCCTTTAGGAGGGTTGGTATTTTGTTCTTTCCAGGTTCATTGTGCAACTCCTCTGACTTAGAAACAGGTTCTTTAGTAGTTCCATTGTCGAAAAGAATTTCGAGATCAGATTCTTAGCCTTTAGTGGTATCTGCAAACAAATGTGGAGAAACCACTCGTAGTTATTTCCTTTATTGCTAAATAATTGCTGTATTCATGGTCTATTAGGGAAGGCATGTGAAGAAGCAGCAAGCACTTGGCAAACAATGATATGCACCTGTTCAATTTTCTTATTTATACTGTAATCAAATTTGATTATCACAATTATGTCACTATCTGAAAATGCTTTTGACGATATGCATGCTTACCTCCTTAGTGCATTCAAATTCATCAAAAGATGATTTGCCCAGTATCGACTTATTGAGGACAGGTCGTTTTATATACACGAATTGTTTTATACACACATATCGAGTTAGTTGCATCCAAAATTGGAAATGCTTCTTTGTTATGAAAATGTTTTTCCATAGTTTAGTTTAAGCTGTTTAGTTTATCAAATAATTTATTTACATCCCTACTCCTAAGATACGTGATCCTACACATAAATAGGAATCGGCATCATCTTGCAGCTGCAGCACCCGTTACTAACTGGAGGAACATGATCTGTGCCATGACTACTGCACACAGCATCTCATGCTGTCATCCTTGGTGGGTTTGAAAGTCAGTGGAAGACCTAGGAATTTTACCATGTTAAAATTTTATGTGCTGGTTGTTTCAGGTTGTGTTTGATGACTGTTATTATTCTTTCTTTTTTTAGACAAAAGAAAAAAGAATTTAATAGTATATTTGTATTTTTAAAAATAATGTCAAACAATATATAAGATATTATGCTTTTTTTTTCTTTCAATAGCAGCAGAAATTTAGGCTCTTGAGGAATGATCGGGAAAGTTTACCTTAGAGCAATTTTTCAAAAAATTATTCTAAGTATAAATTTTTTTATAAAAGGATTATTATGAAATTTATAATAAGAATTAATATGTTTAGAAATTTGTATTTTCCTCGAAAATGCATTTTTATACAATTTTCAATTTAAAATATAATTATTAATAGTCGTTTAACATATATTTTTGGGGGACGATAAAATCAAAATAATAAAAAAATAATCAAATATTTTTCACTAAAATAAATAAGAATAATTAATCGAAAAAACATTTATTTATAAAACATTTTATGCCCAAATAACTTTACAACAAATTTTGTAGGCTTAATTACATAAAATAAACTTCCTTCTAATAACATCGTAAACCCACCCCTCAATATTCTTCCTCGCTATTGTCCACGCGACTTCTCTCTCTGATTCCTCTCCCTAATTTTGTTGTAGATTTTCTCTTCAACTCCTGCAATGACCCAAGTGTGAATATGTAATGTGATTGATCTTAAGTATTGAATTAGTGAATATCGAGTCTATAGGGTCTTATAATTTTACTGGTGATTTGTTACTTTTATTACGCATGATGAACAAAATGTTCATGCTTGGATTGAATTTGATGGTCTAAATTTTAAATCAATATTAATTTATAATTAATGTTAAATATAACTAAAAGCTTATAAAGTTATACATTTTTCTTTATTAAAAATCTCTCATTTTATAACTTGTGGCATAATTTTAAATATAATTGAAGACATTAAAAATTTATAAGAAATAGATTGACTTATGTAATTAAAAGAGTCCAGTATAATTAAGCCTTTTAAATATTATCTTGGCCGTCTTAGTTCAATTCACAATTTTAACATTTTTTTTAAAAAAGATTATTTTATTTTCTTTGATTCTATCCTCTAATTCCTCGATGTTTTAACCCCAAAACTCAGCCTTAACGGGGAGAGCTGCAAAAATGTTAACCACCACTCACTTCTTCTCCGCTTTTCGATGCACCGATCTCAGGCGAGTTCCGACCATCCTTTCACATTCTCCGTTCTCTATGCACCAATATTTTCACCGGCCAGTTTCGAAATTGGAGAGAAGGAACCAGTTACTGGCCTCGTGTTCTAGTTACGAAGTTGGTGGAGGCTATTCGGAAGCTGAATTGGGCGTCAAAGAGGGGCAGAGGACGCAAAGGAAAGAGAAGCTGGACACTGCTCAGTATGAAGCTCTTCTTAAAGGAGGCGAGCAGGTCACTTCCGTTCTTCAGGAAATGATCACCATTGTAAGTTTCTGTGTGTTCTGTTATTGAATATTCAACTGTTTGGTTATATGCTTGCAGCAGAAACCTGGAGATTTTACTTTTTTGGGATATTGTATTCTGTATTTGTGATGCCCTGTTGTGGTTTTGGAGGGTTTAGGGTTTAGGAAAGTATTCTTTGTCATTTCTTTGCCTTATACTTTCAGTTTGCTTTTTGACAATTGTTTTATTCAAAGTTATACTTAATTTATGAAGTAACAAGTAAGAGTGCTGATTTAAGAATGCTTTGTTATTTATGAAGTAACAAGTAAGAGTGCTAATTTAAGAATGCTTTGTTATGAGAATATATGATCATAAAGCTGAGCTGCAAAGCACATTGTGCTACGTGGAATTGATTAGCTCAGTATCGAAAGTGATTTTAGTTATGAAGATTTCCGAAAGTATTGCTAAAGATGAGGATGAAAGTACATAGTTTCAAACACTCAAAGTGAATGTTTAGCTATCTTTATATATTTGAAATACTTGTTCAATATGGTGATGAGTGTGTATCTTTATTGAAACATGAAAATGGGTTTATATAACTGTTTGGTTGAGTGTACAGTTGGAAGACATGAACATGGATGAAGCATCTGAAGAGGTGGCTGTAGAGTTGGCAGCACAAGGAGTCATTGGAAAGAGAGTTGATGAGATGGAAGCAGGTTTTATGATGGCCCTAGATTACATGATTCAACTTTCTGTGGATGACCAAGATGATAAGGTTCTATTCAACTTACCCTTTTCATATGTCTTTTGATAGGTAAAAATAGTTCTTTTCATTATTATCATCATTCTTATCAATCTCGTGTCATATCATCTTCATCAAGTTTATTGCCTATGATATCTATAATTTATACAAGTTTATAGGTAAATCACTAACAACTCTTTCTACAAATATATTCAAGATTATTCAGCAGTTTACTGAACTACTTTTGATTGGAGTAGTGACAAATGTTTAAATGCTCCATTCTTTTGAATTCACAATTGTATCGTCTCGTTTCTAGTTTTCTATTTTTTGCCAATTAGTGCAGGTGGCCTTATTTAATTGAAAGAGTTACATTTTAATTGGTCACGGTTTGTTATAATGCTGTTATCTCACGATGTTTTCTTAACAATTATTGTACTTACAGTCAGAAATTTATTTGTTTCTATTCAGCGAAAGTCGCTACTGGAGGTGATCAAGGAGACTGTTTTATCGCATCTTACAAGAAAATGCCCTCCACATGTAATGATGTTTCAAAAAGCTAATTATTCTGTTCTGTTCTTTTACATATAATATTTAAGTACCATCATCAATTAATCTGTGAATTATTTCCTTCCTATTTCTAGGTTCAAGTGGTTGGACTCCTTTGTAGAACCCCTGACAAAGATAGCAGGTATGAGCTGCTACGCAGAGTGGCCTCAGGTGGTGGTGCATTCGAAAGTAAAAATGGCACCAAAGTTCATATTCCTGGGGCAAATTTGAATGATATAGCAAACCAGGCCGATGATTTACTAGAGGTAAAATACAAAGGAAAACTCCAGCATTCCTTCATCTTCTTTTTGATCTTTGACGTGTACGGCCCTCAAAAGCACTAATGTCATCTTGGATATTTGTTCGTTTTGCAAGTCACATGCTTAATGTACACTTTGTAACTTTGATTGTTATATAAATATCTACACTTCTGTAGACAATGGAAACTCGTCCAGTTGTTCCAGACCGAAAATTGCTAGCAAGGCTTGTTCTAATCAGAGAAGAAGCTAGGAATATGATGGGAGGAGGAATACTGGATGAAAGGAACAACCGTGGTTTCAATACTCTTCCTGAATCAGAGGTCTGTAAATTTGAGCATGGCATCCAGAACAGGTGTAATGTTAGGTTCGCTTTTTTGCTACAAACCATTGTTAGGTTCTTTGAATGTATAGCAAAGAGGTTTACATTGCAGTAATCAATCTGTTACAGATCTTTTGGTTGGTTAATTATTATTCTTGTCTATAACTTACTAGTAGCATTTTTTTTCTTGGTGACAACATATTGACAAATCTTGTCATTGCAGGTGAACTTCTTAACTAAGCTGGTAGCTTTGAAACCTGGGAAGAAGGTCCAGGAAATAATAAAAAATGTTATGCAAGGAAAAGATGAAGGTGCAGACAACATTGAGGATCATGAAAAAGATAATACTGCCAGAAGGGTTTCAAGTGGAATTGCAGGAAGGGTGGGGGTTTTGTTAAGCTTAATCTGCACGTCCTTTCAGATTTATGGTAGACTATGTAAATGCACATCTAAATAGTTATTGGAAGCTTGACCTTCTTGTTCTGATTCTCAGGAGAGCATTACAGGACGAAAAGCACTGCCTGTGCGCCCTGGCATGTTTCTGGAAACCGTCTCTAAGGTATGTGCACCATATATATGGAATGAGTTAAAAGAACTTTAACAAATGGACTCCAGCTTGCAAAACAATAAGTTGTGTAAAAGATGAATGGCTAGATTGGATGCTGTATGATTAATATCTGTGAATCTGGACCTGATATTTTTGTATCCTAGTATATGTACATTCGTTGTGATTGGCATGCATCATGTACACCAGCATGATACTGGCAGCTGAATTTTATTCATACAATTTGTTGAATTTGCTAGGTCATAGCTGGCATATACTCTGGAAATGTCCCCGGCATTACAGCACAACATCTAGAATGGGTAAATTTTCTTCTGCCCATGTCCCTTTGTCTCTCCATCTTAATTGTATGTTTCACTGAGACCAAAGAAAATGCCTTAATGTAATTTCTTCCACATTCAGGCAGGAGTTATTTAGAAGCTTTTCATCTAGTTCAAGTCCCTTGTTCTTATTATGGTTCAGTTTCTGCTTTAACCCAGTGGATTTATTCACTCACGACAGTCGTATTTCTCTGTTTCTGAGTGTACTTGTCTACGATGATCATATAACTTGTTTGTGTGAGCAATAGAGTAGAGTTTGACTCTTATATAAGCAAGATAATTTGTGTCAAGTACAAGTAGCACACTAGTAGCTTGTTGAATGGCTTACTCCTCTATTTGGTCGTTAATGAATTTCTTCAATTATATCCATTTTTCACTTAGCTGTCATATGCGTCCTCTTTCTTCAATGATTCAATGGTCTTCTGTTGTCTTCCATTCAGGTTCATCAGAAGACGCTTGAGGTTCTTCAGGAGATAGCATTCTGATTTTTCACTAGGTATGTGCTAAATGCTCCATAACATCATCAACCATATTTGGTTCAGTGCTATCGAAAGTAGATGTCATGAATATGTGGGCACTAATCAATCAATCCTGCTCATAATGAATTACCTAACATCGAGGGGTTGACAATTTCCCTTTTAGCCTACCAGTGAAGAGATCCCATATTATTTTTGTGTTTTTCTCCCATTAAGGAAGATGAAAGTGAGACTTAACCTACTCCAACCCCAAAGGAAAACAATCATTAATCTTATGGATATGAATTGAAATAAAGTGTTACTTATGTTTCCTATGACTAATCAGATTTGGATATAAATCATATCTTGTCACGGGAATATAAGATTCCAAGGAATCATGAGAATTTCACTTGTTTGGTATAGCTTCACTTGCGAACGTGGAAGTTGGCATCCTAACTCCATGGTAGTAACATTCCCATAAAACAAAAGAATCTAATTATCTTTTTCCAATAATTTGCAAATATTATATTTATTTCATAAATTTGTTAAAAATGTGAATTATTATATTGGAAATAGTATTTTTCTATATATACACACTCATAAATTAAGATTTCAATATTTATCTTTTTGTTATTATAGGAATTTTTAAATCATATTCTTTCATATCAAATTAGTTGTTGTTTTAGTTAGATCTAAACTAGTTCTCCATTTTCAATTTTTTTAAGGAAAATATTAAACATTTTCAATAATATATCAAAATTTTAATTTATTATACATTCAAGTCATGTTTATTTCTATTAGAATATAAAGAACTACAGTATAATATGGTATTAGAATTTTGGGAATCATAATATAATGCATTATGTGTTAAGATTAAGATATTCTAGGTAGATCCTAAATTAGCTAACACGTATTGTTATAAAATAAGGTTGTTATCATTGTATTAAGTGAGTTGAGTGGAGATGATGTGTGCTTAATGAATATATATGATACTCTTGTGGACGTTGGTTTATTTCAAACCACGTAAAATTTATGAGTTTTTTCTCTCTTTCTCCTTATGTTTATTTTTTTTAACATGGTAGCAGAGTCTAGGATTTTGATCATTGGCTTGAAATTATGTTTCTCGTGTGGAATATTGAAAAAAAAAGAAAAAAAAGGAAATATAGAAGCAACTATAGCCGTGTTCGACAGTCATGATGTTGGGACAGCCGTGTTGTTTGGACAACCGTGATGTTTAGGCAGACGTGATGTTGAGGCATCCATGATGGGGATGACGTGATGTGTGTGGTTACCTTGTGTTAGTGCAGGCATGTGTTAGGCCAGTCGTGTGTTTGGAGCAGCCATGTGGTGAGCAGTCATGTTTGGGGAAACTGTGTGAGGGATAGGCATTTGGGGGGCATCCTAGTGAAGGGGCAGCTTGGCAGATGTGCTGTAAATAGGGGTGAGCATTTGAATTATTTGGTAACGAAATAAACCAAATAAGAAAATTTTCACTAGATGATAACGAAATATTTACATGATCAAGACATTTTGATTTAAAAGTTCCTGAATTTAGCCAAATAACCTAAATGCTCACCCCTAGCTGCAAGGTTGTGTCTTGATGATCATATATCGGGGAATGCAAGGTTGTGTCTTGATGATCATATCTCGGGGAATTCAAGTGAATTTCCGTTGGTGGAGGAGTTTTGACTCGTCATGTGTTTTGAGGGAAGTCATGCGAGTTTGAGAGACGTTGTTGGCTCGAGGGAAGCCATTTTTTTTTGTTTTGGATTCAACTTAGGGCTGAATCGCCAAGTACAAGTTGTCATGTGAACGTCCCAACTTAAGGGAAGTATTATATAAAAAAACATAATATAATGTATTAAGTGTTGGAATATTATGTTTCTTAATATGATGTATTAAGGAAAAATACTTTTGGTGAATCTTAAATTAGGTAATGCATAGGGTTATAAATATAGGGCTATGTCATTGTAATTTGTATAAAGTGAGTTGAGTAGAGATGGTGTGTGCTTAATGAAAAATACTCCTGTGGGTGTAAGTTTATGCAATCAATGTAAAATTCTTGCGGGCTTTCTCTTTTTTTCGTTATGTTTAATTTCTTAACAAGTTCGTAGAGTAAGTTGAACAATACTAACTTAATAAATTTGCACTAACAAAACTTTCTCCTTTATCTAAAATTAATGTTTTGAGACTAATTTGCTTTCTAGCTTTTTTTTTTTCTGTAGCTGTTTTTGTTCCTTTCTATTTATTATATGTTATTTTGAAAATATTACTTCAATTCATATATGTTATAAACTTAATTCCAAAAATCTTTGAATTAACACATTGTTCGTTAAGGAAAAAAAATAGTTTTTATAAACATAAAACTGTTTAACATTATATGATTAAAGTTTGAATATTAATGCAACTGAATGTACAAAAATGGCAAACATTTAATGATCATTCTGTATTATACCAAACATGGGAATTAGTGTAACCAAGGCATAGCATGCGTTGGCTTTGTATTCTTAGCATCATATTCCCTTCATACTCAAAAAGATTATTTGTACCAATCGAGCCCTAATTACAAAAACGCGAAATCATTGATTTACTATTAATGTGGGTTGCAGTCTTGTCAGTTATATTTAATTCCATATCATTTCAAATAATGTTTTTCAGATGTGACTATAAAACATTCTTTCTCTCAGTTTCATTGCAGCTGTGTGCTCAACTCATGGCCTCCTATCCTTGTAAACCAATCTGAACAGTTTATATTACTATTCTTTAGCTGGCATGGACCTAATGACGCATCAAGCTTTACCTCTGGAGAAGCAGTCCAATCATCACTCACAGGGAACCAGGTATGATCAAATTGATGAAGTTAACAGTCCCCAACTCGCCACAATAAATTATATGCCACCCTACATGAACCATCTTTGGCTTCAGCCTGGTTATGCACAGATAGATACTAGAAGAAAAATGTATATTGTACCAGTGTTAGGGGTAGTAGATGTAGTAGTGGAAGCATGAACTTGTATGTCATATGAATCAGGGAAATATGTATACTCAAGCAACTGTCGTTACTCGGTATATCCCTATGTTACCTGCCGACGACATATGAATCAGGGAAATCATGTTTCTAACTTTTGTCTCCTAATACATAATGAACTTAAAAACCTAAAGTTCCCAGAACTATGAAAACAGAAAAAAGAAATTGTTAAAGCAAGGATGGCACCTATTATTGTGTTAAAACCCAATTAAGTGGTCCTAACTATTGGAAGCAACATGTGGATCATCCTTCATGTCTAAACCATTAGCTCTAATACTAGTTTGTTGAAGTGTCTAATTTGAGTTACTTATATGCATCTCAATCCTTGGACAAGCAAGGCCCACCATGTTCTTCTCCTATATGGTGCATTTTTTTTTCTTTCTTCCTATAATAACATGAATTTAACATTTTTTTTCCAGTAGTTATATATTTTACTGGTCTATCCCATTTTCCTATTAAAAATTTGTCGTTGACTTAGGGTCCGTTTGTTTGGACGAAAAAAGTCTTTCCGAAAAATATTTTCCGAAATTTTAAGTTTTCTTACGTTAGTTTTGATGGAAAACATTTTTCATTTGAAATTGATTTTCCCTAAATGATGGAAAATGTTTTCATAACCATTTGAGCGGAAATCATTTTCCAA
>JAYMTC010000843.1:0-10522 GCA_036897605.1 Melianthus villosus
TGGTAAAGAACGATATATGGTACTTCAATGATAAAACCTTAAATTTGTTGGGTAATGAAGATGTAATAAAAGTAACATTCAACTCACTTAATAAAGGAGAAGACTTTTATATGTGTAATAGTATGATAAAATGATTTGGTATCCAAAAAATGAAATCAGACGCAACAAAACAAATCAACGGGTGAAACTGTAGTATTGCATAGATAGGTTTGTTCAAGAGAAGGAGAATGTGAAAAAATACATAAAAATAGAGAATCGTCAACGAGAACCAATAGTAATAATAACTAGACAGAATTACAAAACTTCGTTACGTGTTAACTACGTCAATGAGATATATAAGTGAAAGGTAAAAGAGTTTTTCACTGAACACAATAATAAATTAGTACATGAGTAGCATATTTCTTTCTTGCCCTCTCATATGTCATTAACAGAGCCAGACAAGATTCAAGTGAAGGCAATGCTCAATGTATGGGTCAAAATAAGTCAAATCGTGAACTTAATTTCTCAACAATCTGGGGATATGTCAATATTGAATTCACGAAAACAATTTTGTACCATTATAATTGTGCTGACCGTAAAACATATATTAAAAATGGTAATGTTGAACTGCATTATCTTACTTGAATGCAAAATTCTGAAAATGATACTAATTATATTATAGATTTCGTGGTTTGTGCACCGAATTAGTCGGTTAGTATACCGAGTAAACCCTTTAGTACACCAAGGGCCTTCATCTGTATGCTAGAACCGGCCTTTGGTGCACTGAACAAGTCATTCGGTTAACCCGGTCCCCTTGAAACTTGTTACCGATAAGTTTTTTAACGGTCCAAATTTATTTAAAATAATCAATAGCTAAAATTTCACTCAATATCAATGATGAAAAAATACTTCCCACAACCTAGTTAGACTCAAATCTTTATGAATCTTTCTCAATTAAATCTTCTTCAATCTATTACAATTACATAAATATTTAGTGTATTATCTTCTTTTCTTTCAATTAACCTCTTTTGATTCTCCAATCTCTTCTTTCAGTTTCTCATGTTTCTTCTTATATTTCACAATCTCAACTCATGTCTTCTCCTGCAACTCTTACTCTCATCTTCACAACACTCTCATAATATCTGGAGATTTGAAGTTGACACATGTTCAATTTTTCTCGACTATACATAGTTAAATGTATATCTTGATGGAGCTAATTATTGCAGAATATTTACAGAAACACACTAATATAACCTTGCTTCTAGTTTCGGAAGACTTTGTTGGATTTTCTCACGTCGTTTGTGGAGTCGTTTGTGGAAGGACGGGTGCTTTATTCATAAGTGCAAGAAAGGACTCACATATTAACTAGCTTTGAGGGGAGAGATGCCCATAGTATACAACATTAGTATCAGCAGATGATGGTTGACATGCGTAGATCAACCTAGAAGAGGTCAATACTAGCAGGAGATTCGTTCATGTTATTTCATCTCCAACCTCGAGACAGAGCGTGTGAGGAAATACTATTGGATTATTCTTATATCGATTTAGAAAAGAATATGTGTTTGATTAATAAGTGTTAATGAAAACCTCAAAACTTGAGCTAGCTCTGGGAGTGTGATAGACTTCAATAGTACTTAATATTGGTATAAGAGCCAGGTTACAACAAGTCTACGGCGGCTGGTATTGATAAATCTAGGTGTTTTAGGAACGAAAAGACTACCTTATCCTAGTAGATCTTTTGAACTAGCCCATTGTTCTCGATGTAGAATTGATTGGTTCCAAAGAGATGGGATCCTTCTACTTGAGCTAGATAGAGTGCTCCGTCCTGGAGGCTATTTTGCCTACTCATTGCCTGAAGCTTATGCACAAGATGAAGAGGATTTGAGAATTTGGAGGGAAATGAGTACCCTTGTGGAAAGAATGAACCAGACTGTTATTTGTGTCAAACCTCTGACAAATGACTGTTATAGTGAAAGAGATCCTGGTACTAGACCACCTATGTGCAGATCGGATGATGATCCAGATGCCGTATGGGGTGTACCTATGGAAGCTTGTATTAGTCCTTACTCCGACCGTAAGTTCTCTTGTCCATCTTGCCTTAATTACTTTCTGGGCTTATGCTGGAATATATTATTTCAAGTTGTCCTTTTCCAGGCTAATTAAGAATAACCCCGTGCATATCTAACAGGAACACATTTTTACTGTACATTCAAGTCATAGCATAGACTATCTTGTCCTTTTATATTGGGAATCAATTAATTGACTTGCATTTATTTCTTGTCATTATTATGTTTTGCTGTCACTGAAACCGAGTTTAATCAGCAGTTGCACTTTAAATTCAATAACTATGTTCTTTGCTCCACTCAGAGATCCAGAAAGCAGGAGGGAGTGGCTTAGCTCCATGGCCTGCTCGATTGACATCCCCTCCTCCTCCACGTCTAGCTGATTTTGGTTTCTCGAATGAAATGCTTGAGAAGGACATGGTAATCAATCACACTAATATCTTTTCTTGTTCTCTGCTTAGTATACATGTGCTTGTATAAATTAGCTGCAGGAAATTAGTATATGATAAAATTTACGTGATACAGGAAGTCTGGAGACGAAGGGTTGTCACTTACTGGAAACTTTTCGGAACAAAGGTTGAGCGAAATACACTGAGGAATGTGATGGACATGAAGGCTAACTTGGGGTCATTTGGAGCAGCTCTGAAGAACAAAGATGTTTGGGTTATGAATGTGGTACCAGCAGATGGGCCTAACACTCTTAAGATAATATACGATAGAGGTCTAATAGGAAGTGTCCACAACTGGTACGCATAACATTTTTCCAATCTCTGGTACACATTCTATAATACTGGTTTTGGTATGCGCCATTTTATTTTGAATGAAAATCAGGACATATTGTAAATGAAATTAAAGAAACAGGATTTGTAGGATTCAAAATTTGATGGTGGTGGTTAACAAAGTGAGAGAGTACTCGTAAATTTGCATGTTTTGCTCACCTCCACTTTTCTTGATTTCTTATTAGAAAGTGGAAGATAACTAAAAAGGTATGTCATGTTGTAAATAGAACCCAAAAAAATTCTTTGTTGTTTTTCATTGTGAAATCTAAAAAAGGGAATAGCGAGGAATTTCCATTTTACATAACTCTCTCGGGTCTGTACATGGCTTAGGCACAGTAGACATATAATTTTCCTTTGAAGTATTCCATTCAATAATACTGAGTTGCTTGGTTTGCAACTTTTACAGGTGTGAAGCCTACTCAACCTACCCACGAACGTATGATCTACTTCACGCTTGGACTGTCTTCTCAGATATTGAGAAGAAAGAATGTAGCGCAGAAGATTTATTGCTTGAGATGGACCGTATCCTCAGGCCAACAGGTTTTGTCGTTGTCAGAGATAAGCCATCAGTAATTGAATTGATAAAAAAATATCTATCTGCCATACACTGGGAGGCAGTTGCAACAGCAGATCCGGAGCAAGATGAGGATCTTGCAATTCTTATCATCCAAAAGAAAATGTGGCTGACAAGCGAGAGTTTCAGGGACACGGAATAAGCAATCTCTAGTCCGAGACTGATGCCCTTAACCCAGCATATTCTTAGCATCAAAATGCATACGGCTGCTAAGATGCTGCTGGGTAATTCACCTGTATAATTTTGTAGCTTTTGATGGTTAATTTATTCATTTTTCTCGTCATGTGCACAATTATTTTCAGATGTTCATCTGAACTATTTTATTTTCCCATTAATTTAAACAAATAGTAGCTACTAAAGGGAGTTAGTGTTATCCTGTAAGGTTACTATTGCATAGTCAATTTGCCTATTACCTTTTGTTATCATTAGATAGAAACTCATTCTCTTTCAAAGTTCATCTTGTCTATCTTCTATAAGTTTCTGAATCTCCAAAACTGTTCTCAAACCATATGGTTGATGTTTTTATTGATATTTGTAGAGATTTTTGACAAATGCGGAATTACGTTCTAGATAATTAGAATTTGCTGTTGCACCAACAGAGAAATAATAAAATTAACAATAACACAATAATTTTCATGGTTCAACTTAGTCTATTTTATTATACTATGACTCGAATAACTCGTTTACTGTAGATGATTTACAGAGGAGTATCATCTGCATCGATCAATTTTCAACGCTCCAATACATCTGACAATCAAATGGTTAAGAAGAAGTATGGAGCTTAAGGGCCATACATAGAAAACAATCAAATGGTTAAGAAACGTGACCAGGATAATGCTTGGAAAAACAACAACGGATCATTGAGATCCAAAGAGATGGGAGCAAGAAAATGAAGATTCAAGTCGAAGTTATGATATCAAGAGGCTGACGAAGAACAGAATCGAGATGCACATGAATAACATAAGCTGATGCAAGAAGGAAGAAGATGATCAAATAGAGAACAATTCATGGAAAAAATGCAGAAGCTTAGAATCAGAGAAAGAGGATGATGTTTGAACCATTTTCTCATTGACAAAATGTAATTCTAGAAGCCAGTTATGACAACTAGCATCTACTCACTACCATATCATACAACTAACATTTTTTTATATTATAATATAGAAAATTTCTTGCGTATCATAACTTAATCATTCAGTATTAATTATGAGTTGTTGATATGGATATCTCTTTGAAATCAATGGTTGATATAAGTTTATTGAACTATTGATTAAAATGAGACCCTATTTTTAATAAAAAAAGAATTTATAATTTTATTTTATTTAAATATTTTCAATATTATTTTGTTCGATTTATTAACTGAACATATTTAAATACAATTTAAGTACAATTTATCTATACTTGATCCATTATAATTTATGATATAATTATAATTTATGATATTTATAATATAAAAGACTTGCAATTCTTCAACCATTTTATTACTACTAATTTAATTTCAAATTAAACTGACATTTTCTTCAATTCGATACTCTCGACAATTAATATACCATCCAAATTTAAGTAAATTTGTCTATACTTGAACCATTTTTGGTTGCTCACTCAATTAATTATTAATTTAGCTGCCAGGAGAGGATTAATTAATTAATTAATTGGTATAGTAAAATCAAAAAAATTGTTCCATATGGAAAGGAAGCCATAATGCTGTAGTGATTATGATTATGATTATGACTATGACTTATTATTACTATAATTATATTTATTTTTTCAAATGAATGGCTAGTAACCGTTCGGTTAATCCTAAAATGTAATTCTATCTCTCAACGTGTTTTTTAGAGAATCTCTGTCGACGTGTTAGGTTGCATACTGAAAAGAGAGGCAATCGCTCAACCTATCATATTGAGGATTATCAAATCTATAGAAAAATTTCGCCCAAATCCTTCTCAGGCGTTTTTTTAACTCTTCGTGTTCTGTAATACAAATAGTATATATATTTTGTATTTTGATGTAGCATCTGTTTCATTTCTTCATTTTCACTTGAATTTACGGGTGTGGTCCGTAGCCTGTCGTTTTAGATTTAGGTATTCGTGTTGTTGACGATGTAGTTGTGACAAATAATTGGTTTTATCGGTTGTAATTTTTTCCTGTGATCTATAGTCGTTATTGATTGTTAAACAAACCGGAGTTCTTTTTCATTGCACACCCAAAATTTGTGCCAAGACATTTGTTTAATTGAGGAAATATAAAATTTGAGGGTAGGGAAAAGGTGGGTTGAAGAAGGATTATTCAATGGATCACGTTATTGGTGGAAAGTTCAAGCTTGGGAGGAAAATCGGTAGTGGGTCTTTTGGGGAGCTCTATTTGGGTAATGTCTGATTTCCTCTATATTTCCTGGAAAATTTGGTTTCTAGCATTGCTTCTTTTAATTGTTTGAGTTCTTGTGGTGGTTTGATCGGTATAGGTGTTAATGTACAAACGGGAGAGGAAGTAGCTGTTAAGTTGGTATGCATCATTTCCTTTTTGAAGATCAAAGAAATAAATGAGTTTTGATTTCTTTTCCATTTTTTTCCTATTATGTACTTATGTGAGATGATATTTGCTTTACATGAATTGTTATTCATGTTTATATGAGATGATGTTATGCTTATTCTTTGTTAGAGATGGATTCTGAAGGAACCTTTTGCATATTAACCATTAAAGCTTTATAGGAAAACCTTATGTACACATCTCGTAGAAAAAATGTCTGGTGACAATGTAGAAGTTGATTTTATATTTTATTCCCTTTGAAACTAATCTAAATTCTATTCTTTTCATTCTCTTACCTTCTATTTCCTCCCTTTTTAAACATGTTATTCTTATAGTCTCTTCATTTTCCATGCCTAAGTTATTGTTACTAAAATCCCAGGAACCTGCAAAGACCAGGCATCCTCAACTTCATTATGAGTCAAAGTTGTACATGCTTCTTCAAGGCGGAAGTAAGTCTTTGTATCTCTCTAATGCACCATCATTAGATTAAATACTGGTGGTTATGATACAAGTATAAAGTCGATTTTTGTGATTGGCCTAATGGAATTGCAGCAATTATAGAAGGAATCCACAAATAAAAATATGACCACATCACCGGTTCAATTATAATCCAAGTGAATTGGATTAAAACTATATTGCACTCTGATTTGAAGATACCTCTAGTGGAATGTGACCTGTTCTTCTTGAGAATAAGGGCTTATAAGCTATCTCGCGAACAAACAATTCAAATCATTTTTTTCATAACCAACACCATATCTCCGAATGTCAAAACTGTTTGATTTTTGCAATTGAGAGATAAAGCTATTTCTATCAGGCCGATCTGGTGTAACCCCATGTAAAAGTAAGTCTGATACTTCATCATAAAATAGTATGTGAATATTCCTTTTGGTACAGTAGTGTTTTTGGAAAGAATAAAAGTTTTTTTATATAAATAATTGCCCCTTGGTTTTTCATTGTGAAGCGGGAGTTCCCCATCTGAAGTGGTTTGGAGTAGATGGAGAATATAATATCATGGTTATTGACCTTCTTGGACCAAGTTTGGAAGATTTGTTCAACTATTCTAATAGGAAATTCACATTAAAAACAGTACTGATGCTTGCAGATCAACTGGTTAGTAGACAAAATGTATGTTATAAACAAATTTCTCCTTGGGGCGGCCACATGAAATTTTGTCCCTTTGTTTTATTAGATTAACAGAGTTGAATACATGCATTCAAGAGGTTTTCTTCACCGTGATATAAAGCCTGACAACTTCCTAATGGGATTAGGGCGCAAAGCGAATCAGGTATGTTTGTTCTCATTTGGTTTTTTTTTTGTGGCAAATGATAACATATGTACAGGTTATGAGATATCAAGTGTTATCATCGAAGTGTCTTTCACTCTCATAATTTAAAGGAATTTTGTAACATCTTTAATAATAAAAATTCTTTGAGGATCTTAGAGGGTGCAAGGCATATTTACGAAAATTTGGCTAATAACTTGATTATATGATATGTGATGAGCAATAGCATCTGAAGCAGTTGAAAATAAAATATGGTACATGAAGATGGATGATTTGGTGCAAATTTGGGCAGCTCTATTTATTTTATTTGTTTACCAATGCCATATGGGGTTGGTAAGAGTCCAAAACATGCCGCACCCACATTTTTGAACTATTTCGTGTAAGCACGCCAAGTCTCGTGGTTTTGTGTGTCCTTATACAGCTGAATATTATAATACAGGTATACATAATTGACTTTGGCCTTGCAAAGAAGTACAGGGATCTTCAGACCCGCAAGCACATACCATACAGGTAATTGTTGATTTATCAGTCTAAAAAACATACTATAAGGAAAAAAAAAGAACGGGAATTAGAATGGGAAGAAGAATTGAGGTCGAAGTTGATTTATTTCATTCCATTCTTTTTATTAAGAATGACGATAATTTTTAGTGTCTGTGTCTACATATAAATATATGAAATTTATTCAGTCTCTCTTAAATTAGTATATTATAACATAAACAAAATTTAATTTTTGAAAATTCATGATAACTGATAATTCATTCCGAATTAATGGAGATTGATTTGAATAGAGAGGATGGATCACATTCTCATTCGCCCTATTCCTCCCGAACAATCATACCTTAACCATCTTCAAAGGCCATGAGAAGTCAATCTATAAACTCAGCCTAAAAAAAGACCCTAACCCAAGTGACAAAAATTGAAAACAATCTGGCTGAGCATTTCACACATCAGCTTCAATTGGGCCTCTTGGTTGTTCGTATTTCAATAAATAACTTTTAAAGATGCACCTTTTTCAGTAAAATATTTGATTGTATATGATTGTACTTTTCTATAATTCTACATTTTCAGCCATTGATCAAAGCACATCCCTTGGTTTATGTTATCTTTTATTCTCGTAAATATATGTGGAATTTGTTACTGTTATGCATCAAGTACAAGCTAGCAGCTGTAGGCTTTCATGTGCAATTTCTGGTTATTGATCTGCTTTCTTCTTGCAGGGAAAACAAAAATCTAACAGGCACAGCTCGGTATGCTAGTGTTAACACTCACCTAGGAGTAGGTGAGTGATGCTAAATATATTATGAAGTTAGTTATAGATTTTTTTGTTCATTGTTTTTTTTTTTCTTGCTTGGCAGAACAAAGCAGAAGGGATGATTTGGAATCACTTGGTTATGTGCTTATGTATTTCATTAGAGGAAGGTGGAGGATCTATAAGCATCACCTTATTACTTTCCTCTGGGAATTTCAGTACTTTTGATATTTAGTTCAATAGTATTTCCTATTTGCTTGTTTAATCATTTCCATGCTACATTTGTGTTCCAGTTTACCATGGCAAGGATTGAAAGCTGGTACCAAAAAGCAAAAGTATGATAAGATCAGTGAAAAAAAGGTGTCAACTCCCATAGAGGTACTATGGCTTTCCATTTACATTCTTCATGCGATTTATCTGGTAGATGCAAAAGCTCAATGCGAAGGTGTCGTGTTACCTCATTAGACTTGGGTTGGATGTGTGCATGCCATATAGATCTAAATGAACGTAGTGGTCTTAAAAGTTGGGATTGCCCTAGCTTATTATTATTATTTCGTCATAATTTACTGGTTTTGAAAAGAGTTGCGCATATGTTGTGCAGGTGCTTTGCAAATCATGTCCATCCGAGTTCATCTCATACTTCCACTACTGTCGCTCCTTGCGGTTTGAAGATAAACCTGATTATTCATATTTGAAAAGGCTTTTCCGAGACTTATTTATCCGGGAAGGTAAATCATACAGCTGCCATTTACCATCCGTTCTCTTTAACTTGTGTTCATTTTACATTTTATATGATGTCCCACTTTTGAACTTACCCTATTTTTTGGTAAATAACTCAATTATCTCAATAGAAATTGACTCTTGGTTTCCTTTTTATTTTATTTTTATAGCTATGTTTCTAGTGTGGACCTTGAATTTGTTATTTCTTGCAGGTTATCAGTTTGACTATGTTTTTGACTGGACTGTCTTGAAGTATCCACAGATTAGTGGTAGTTCAAGAGGACGGGTCAGTTGTTGTAAAGTTTTGCTTGAAATCCTGTTGACTTGTGCGTGTTGTTTATTTCTTGTTTCTGTTCTTAGCATCCGGTTGGGAAAGCAGCTTTAAATACAGCAGTACCTCCCGAAAAACCAGAAAGGAACTCAGGTGTGATGGCTTTTCCTTGGATGCTGCTTCAATCTTCAACATCTTTTTGTTCACTGGGGCAGAGGAGGGGCATGAACTATTATTTGCCCCTATCTGAACTAAAATTGCCTTAGAGACTTAACTGCAAATAATCTCAGTAGTTTATTTGTTTCTAGCTCTAAAATGTACGACATTCTTTCCTAACTGATTTTGTTCGGACCATTAATGCAATTTGTTTCGTACAGTTGGAAAGGAGATCCGAGAGAGATTGTCAGGTGCAGTTGAAGTACTTTCCAGAAGAAATACCTCGAGTCCGGGTCTCCATGGCAATCATTCCAAACGCAGGGCTTCGGAAAATGTACCCTCTTCTAAAGATGTGGTAAATATTATTATTCCACAGAAAATATGTAATTTGTGTTATGCTATTTTCTCACATGTATTCTTTACTACGACGCTCTGTTTGGTGGCACAGATTAAGAATTAATTTGAGTACTAAGTATCCTTCCTAATTGTAATATCCAGTTATTTAATTTAATATGGATTTATATGAGAAATAAATTTCTAACAGAAAATTTGTAAAGTTTGGAATTTAATATATTTCACTTTCTACAAATACCATGTAATGTAGTAGCATCTTTGTTTCCTCATTCAACTCATGCCACAATATAACTACTGTTTTGACTTATTTACTAAATACAGCGAAACTTGGTGCATGAGGTCTCACCATTTAGGGTCTGGGGAGGGTCTATAAAATGACTAAAATTATGCATTAAAATACATATGTATTTCAAACTTGTTAACGTTTTTAATGCATTTGTTCAGCAACCTGATTCAGAAAGAGGGCGAACTTCTAGGAGAAGTAGCTCTTCAAGAAGAGCTGTCATGTCAAGTAGCAGAGCACCCTCCTCCATAGGACCCAGTGGCACAAGGCGACTAGCCTCAAGCAGCAG
>JAYMTC010000844.1:0-10520 GCA_036897605.1 Melianthus villosus
AGTATTTAATGTAATAATGTAACTATGATAGGATTTATATATAAGATAAGAGGATATTTTTAAGAATAAAACTGAATGTTATATTAAATTAGTAATCGCAGGAGTATAATTGAGATTTATATATCACAAATAATATTTTTTTTTTTGGATGATTAGAATCGTCGTGTCCAAACTGAATTTATTCTAAACCTTTCAATCCCACGTTGATAAGATGTAAATATTATTTATGTTATATAATATTTCAGTTCTACTAATATTACAAGTTGTTGCGGCTTTTTAAGTTGTTCTATAGTAAGTTAAGTTGTTGATGGATTTATACGAAAATCTAATTTGACTATATCCTTTTATATTTGTAACACCAATAACGGCTCTTGTTAATCTAAAAAATGGCCTCTGATATACAAGAAAGACAAACGTTGTCATAGTGAATTTCATTTATAATACAAAACCTCGTCACAATGAGTGTCCAATATCTCATCTCATTGTACATAATAATTCATCCTTCCCTACAAGGATTCTAATCAGGTAACCTTTAACAACAGCATGAACCATGCACAGTTACTTCACTTGTAGACCAGTCTACACGCCAAAAAAAATCTAAGTCTGATGTTCTAGTAGTCATCTGATTCCAAAAGATACTTCGTGTCGTGAGGAAATAATGCAGCCTAATTCCTTGGCAGCATCTTGGAGAAATTGAATTGGCATTCCAGTACTGAGTCGACTATGAGCTTCCCATGTTATGCACTTCTCCATGTCTGCTTGCCAATCAGTTACCTCTACATTGAACTGGTATGGACCGTGTGTTCCATTTTTATCAGCCTGACTGGTAATTGATTTTCTTGTTCTGGTATGCATAGTATCACGAAGAACTGATGTGCTCAAAGCCCGAACATGTGCACTTGGATGAGAGAGGCATCGAATGGTAGCAGGTAAACGACACTGCATGCATTGGCCACAGAAAGTACATCAGTATTGAAGTCTTCCACTTATTCACAAGGCAAGGTAGGATCCAATTCGTGGTCATGACAAAATCAAATGTAGGCTAATGGGTTGTTATTTGTTTACCTTTAACAAGTTAGACAGGCCATCTGCTACTGCCAACCCTGAATCTCCCCACTCCAGCACAGGCTGTATCGCTCTAGCCGTTGCTTCAAGTAGCTGCCAATAAAATTTTAGGTTGAAGGTATTTTTACATATTTCAAGTTATGGAGAATAACAAGAAAGGCGTAAGATTCAGTTGGTATATAGCAACTGATTATAAGTCAAATAACCACAGTTTGGCATGCAATAAAGAAGTGATATGTGAACTCCTTGCTTCAGAATATAGCAAAAGTAATTATAAGACTAGCTGAATATATGTCCTGAACTCCATATTTACAAACTTTCACTGACAAAATGCTATATTCAGAGGATATGTTACCTCCAGTTGAGGCAAAGTGCAAGCTTCTCCATCAACAAGCATCCCATCTGTGGCACGTAGAAGTAGATCCGAAGCACTTGCCATAATCACCAAGGATTCTGGGGTGTCGTGATTCCTCATCAGCTCGACAATCAATTTAACAATACGCTGGTTGATACTCCATGTCTTCTGGCCCTTGTCATCTTTCGCCATCCATGGCTGTAGTTCCCTTTCCGCCTGAAAAACATGCAAGCATAGACAAATTAAAATAACATGAAGAGACCTCCTTCAATAGTATCAGGACAACAAAATAATAGCTTATCAGAAAATGTAGTTCTCTTCTGATTCTCTAAGGTCTTAATATAGATGTGTCCCCATTATAACAGGTGTTTAAGCCAATGGGAAGGTGAAAAGTAAACCAATACTTAATAGAATCGCTAATAAAATTTGGACCTGAAGTACAACTGCTGTAGCAGCTTTTGCTGGAGACGCTGATACGACATTGCATAATGCATCAACTACCTACACATTTATATGAGATGTTAGATAATAAAATAATCCATGACGATACCAAATAGAACAAAGGACTAACTTGTGGGTTAACGTTGTATCATTTATCTCACTTGAGATTTATACTGCTAATTTTTCTTGAGCTTAAGGATGAAAAGTACATTAAAATGCGACATGCAACATTTACCTGCCTCCATCCTTGTTGGGCAGAAGTGCTTTCTGCACTAGGTTGGGTTTCAGGGGCTGCAATCAACTTGTGCCATAGAAGGGAAACAACAGAGAAACACAGCTCTTGTTTCTCCACAAGCACAGACCTTAGAAGAACTTGTGCAATGCAATTAAATCCTATATGCCTGTCCATTGTCAGGAAATTGGCCCAATCCGAAGCATCTACTGGAAGATTGGCAATGCGTTTTCCCGAGGTGCTTTCAGATCCTTCATTTGAACGTGATAGTCTTTCGGATTTAAAAGTTTCTGAATTGTGTTGCAGCACGGATGGTTCCCCCGATACAAAACACTTAGTTTTTGCACATTTCTTTGGTCTGGTGCTATCAACACACATAAGGGAGTCTCTCCAAACAGGTGCATGCATCAACTGTGCAGCTAAAGGCTCAGCCTTGTCAACAATGGATGCTACGACTTTGCTATGAATATCAATGAGGTTGTATAGTGATGATGCCCGGTTGTAAATTTCTTTATCCCACTTGCATCGCATCAAAACTGAAAGAGCATGCATGCAAGTCTTTGACCGTCTAAATAGTTCGGAAACATGAGCAGCAACCATGGCTGCAGCTACTATCTCATTTGAACTGTAGCTCCAGGAAGTGCCAAGAGAAGATGGCTTTAGCGAAAAAAGTGCCCCCAAAATTGCCAAGATTCTGTGAGTATGACGAATTGCTGCATCAATACTGGCCCGATATCCATTAGCCGATCCGTTAATCTTTGCAGGCTCAACTATATCCTGTGCGTCTTTAGAATTTGATTGATTACTACCCCTTGAAATCAAGGGTAGTAACTGAAGCTCACAGGAAAGAGCACAAACAGCTGCCAGAACATAAGAATCAAAAGCTGCTACAGGACCTTGTTTTTTCATCTTTCTATTTTTCACATCCCCCTGCTTTTCAGATAGCTCTAGCAAGTCTTCACTAACTTCATCAGGAACAAAGTTTCGCTCACTTCTTGGCCTCTTGCTACTTTTGAACCGAGCTTCATGACTGACACACACAGTTAGCACAACAAAAAGTAGGCGAGAAGCAAGCTCTACGGAGGCACGTGATTCAAGAAAGAGAGAATGAACCATTGAACGAAGCTCTGCCACTGCCAGGTTCTTGGATGCAGACCCTATGCCAAAAAGGTATCCTGTTTTCTTTGGTTGTTCACCAGATAACTCAGGTGGAAATGTTCTTTGCAAAATTGCTTCCACGGTAGCTACAAAAATCTTCATTAGGCATGCTTCAGATGGACTTCCACGAGGAAGATATTCCAGGACCTTAATGAGAGGTATGTATAGGTTCCATGATAATACAGGGGGTTGCAATGGGGTTGCAACTATAATTTCAGGAAGATCAACTATTGAGGAACTCAAAGGAATCAAGCCATAAGCCGCTTCCCATATGGTGCAAATTCTCCACTCAACCTCAGGCCCATGGGAACACAGCATTGATGCAATCCCTTGAGCGGTAGCATCAATAGTTGCTTCGGCTGCAGGAGCTTCTATCTGCTCATAAATTTTCAGCAGTAATTAGGTTTGATGAAGAGACATCTTTATGCTTAAAAAATAAAATCAGAAATATAAACTTTTCTGGTAGCAGCAAGCATAAAACCTGAAAAATAAAATGTAATTCACATATGACTAAGGCTCAAGATCAACACCTGCTTCAGATAGGATGATGTATAACCACTCTTAGGTTCCTGCTGAACTTCAAATCCCTCAACATGTCTTAGAGGAGGAAAAAGTAACGCAGGCTGAGAGAGTACGCGAAAAAGCAAAGCTGCTGCAGCGTCGGAAGCTATACCTGCTCTCGTGGACATTGCAGTTCCAATTGCACGCAAGAAATGCAAATGCATCCAATTCCTGGGAAGCTGCCATATAGAAAGAAAAAATACAATATCTACAATGAGAAATTGAATACATTATTATTGGCATGGTTTCACACATCTTATTTTTATGACAAAAAAGAAATCACGGTTTCCTTCAGTAAAAACTTTTGTACATGATGTGCCACATAGGTCCACAACATTTTATAAGATGTTTCCACATTCCCCAATATGGGAAGTGGATTGGCCCAAAGTGGTTTTCGACGACATATTATTCCCAGAAGCCCTTGAACTATTCTTGAAGTTCTACTCTAATCATCTGACCCCCAATAAAGTGTTTACTGCAACTGTAAACCTCCAAATATAGCACTAAAGGTTTACATACAAGTTCTATTCTCCCAGAGTAGTATTGACAAGAAAAATCCTTCTAAACCGATGCAACAAAAACTTGTTTTGTCTTCACATCGCTGCAATGTGAATTCTGGTTTACATATGTCATTTGAGTTTCCCTCAAAGTTGTGGGACACCATGGAGATTTTTATTTTTTCTTAAGAGTCACCATGGAGATTTTAGTTGCATCATAATCTGGTCAAGAGAAGTATATGTGCCTCACTGAGACCACTTTAGCCACTTACTAATGCGACAAATCCAGGTTGATGGCTAATGAGGCTATGAAGAATGTGGAATGCATTTGTACTTTTTCTTAAACTCATGAGAATAATCTCAAAATGCAGTTTTTCTTTTGCACATGCTCCTTACTTAACCTTCCCTAATAAATGCCAAAGATATGAACAATATGTGGCACTCATCAGAATACGTACAGCATATATACAATTTTAGACATAAAAAGACCCAGCTTACCCTCATGCCAGAAGCATAATCTTCAGCAGCACGAAGAAGTTCAACAAGTTGCACAGCTGCATCAAGTGCATCTGGAGCCCATGATGGTGGTGCCTCAAGAAGTCCAAGAAGAAGCCTCTGCGTCGCACTTGGAGTAGCAATGGAATAATACCTAACCATGAAAAGAATAAAAATTATACAAGGAAATTGGGCCATAGCAAAGGAGTGGTATCTCTTACCGGTGAAACAAACATGCATATGGCTCGAGAGATGGGAGTCCAGCAACTAGATGTTCATCTAAAGATGTTGTAGGAGGCGGAAGTAGAAGAGCAGGGACAGCAACTGCTGTTAAAGTAGCAGTTTCATAGCGAGCAACTTCCTCATCACAAACACTTAAAATAACACCAGCTCCATTAGCAACAGCCCACCTTGGAGTTGACGGCATAAGCTGAGGATGCTTTCCTGATCCTCGAGAAGAAGCTAAGAAAGCACAAATTTGGTTATCAGTAGTCCTATTCTAAAAAAAATTCTAATTCATCCAAAGAAAACATTAACATTCTCAATCTAGTACTTAAATCAGTAGAAAACATTTTCTATAAACACAATACTTAAATTAAGTTTGTTAAATAAAGGTTATTCATGATCAAATAACCAGGAAACCACTCACTAAAACTCCCAGCGGAAGCAAATATCAATTGTCAGTAAATCATTTTCCATACACAATTGCTACCGAGGAACGAATGTATCCATCACCTACTTAATACTCTTACTTAGAACTAGAAACTGGCATCTGTAAATAGTTATTTCATAACCCGGAGTGGAAATGGAGTATGAATTTGTTAGATAATGCTGAAAAAAGGATTTACGTACAAGTAGTAGGAGGTTTTAGTTCTCCAGCTTCGTATTTACCCATAACACCACCACACCTGTCAACAGTAAAAATGTTACAAGAATGAAACTTGACGCAGTGAATAATGGACTATCATGCAGTTTCTAAAATTAAAGAAAACGAGAGATAAAAATTTCTTCAAGTAAATCTGTTAGGCATGCAGCTTGCCTAATGCCAAATAGTCCTGAAAGTTTTAAAAATGGAAACCCAGTGCACAAGGCTCCCCATGTTGGATCTAGGTAGGGTCTACAAGTTGTATGCCGCCTTCTTCTTTTTTTTCAGGAAGAGGCTGTTTTGGGACTCAAACCACCTTATTGCAGACGTTTTAACAAGACTTAAATCCATACCTTTTTATTTCATAAAGAATCGGACCCCGGTGAGAAAAAGATTTCTGAAGATCTCATATTATTGTTCAGAATAAAACAGGATTTCTGGCCACGTATACATTACATGTTGTCATCCTCATTACGACAAAAATTCATACAAGAACTGTAACTCACCAGCGGAAGTAGTCACTTCTAATGCCAAGAGGTGCAGCAAGCAATATATCTGTAATCCAGGGAGACAAAGGCCTAAAAGGTTTCTTCTCCTGCTGAGCGATATGTATAGGGCAGGATTCACCATCGGCCAAGTTACTTGTAGTAGCATGACTGCCACTGTTGCTTCGTTCTGTTTCACTGTTCTGTTGTTCGGTCTTAACTATTGGGCGATTGTAATGAGTTAAAATTCGCAAAATCTCTCCGCATGCCAGAGCCCACTGTTCAGAATAATCTTTCTGAAAAAGGAAAAGGATAAAAAGATTATTGACATATAGGACTTCAACTATAGCACACCACACTCCACACAAACCAAAATTTATGTACGATACAATTGTAGAAAAAGGGAACCTTTTCAATAAAGTACGAAAAGATATCTTTGTAGAACCTGTTCAGGTAGCCTACCTCACTGCTTGGGCAGACTAAGGAAATGAAAGATGCGAAGGGAGCATCAGTGCTGTCATATACAAGTGTACCATCAATGATACATGATATTATTGGAAGAACAACGGTGTGCCCATGCTCCGGATGATGAAGAACAAACCTTGCTGAATAAATTAAACATGAAAAGAAGTCATATATAGGTAGAAAATCAAGTAAGTGAAAATGAGTGGAAGTGTTAGGGATGATAATTGTCTTATAAGCACGTTTAGTAATACTGCATCAATACCTAAAACATCATCGAAAAGGCGTTTTTCCTTCGATGGATAACGATTCCGGATCAGCTATCAAAAGAAAAACCATGTATCAGTATGCAATATCCACTGCAGGCAATATACAATCAGGTCTCAACCAAATAATAATATTTCTAGGCTAACTTCAATTCAATTTCCACAA
Source organism: Melianthus villosus (assembly GCA_036897605.1). NCBI lineage: Eukaryota > Viridiplantae > Streptophyta > Magnoliopsida > Geraniales > Francoaceae > Melianthus > Melianthus villosus. Next base: position 7,049 of record JAYMTC010000844.1, read on the forward strand.
AATAGAAAAGTAGTTAGATATAAGTAGAAATAGTATACCTCAGCAATTTCCTCGGGAAACTGTTCCGATATGAACTGGCCGAAGTACTCGACATATGCAGTAACTTGAGCCTATTCAAGGAAAAGATAAAAACAAGTCATACATAATCGCAATCTGAACTTAAAGCAGGATTATAGAAAAAGGTAATCAATTGAAACCCATTAATAACTTAAGGGAAGACTAGTACCAGGTCTAATTCAGCGTAATCACCCAGTCAACAAATTACTCAATTTCATTTCATAACATTTAAAGGTCAGACTCTTAGGATATGGACATCGCCGAAAAGTAAAAACACATTAAATTCTGAACATCACGAAGCATATAGGAAGACCTCGCGGGGATAAAGAATTGATTTTTCTCTTTGTTGATATATAAATTATCAGAAAATTTTTGTCACTCTCTTCCTCCAACATATCTTTATTGGGTAAATTAAAAGATTTTCGAGTATGAAAATTTTGGATTGGAGAACAATATGCATGCAAACCTATAATAAGAAGGTTTTTGAATGAATTGCATTTCTGACTGCTGAACTGCAGACTGTAAACCAGCGGATAAAGATTTTAGCCACTCAAATTACTACCTCTGGCAATTCTCCCAGACTAGCATGCAGGAACAAAAGGGCTACTTATGCTACCTCTTTCCATTTCCTTAAACATTTTATAATATTTGCATCCTCATTAAAGCCTTGTACAATTGTAGGATAGGGAATCCACTGACTTCATTCAGAACTTGTCAAAATAGGTAGGTTGTAAAAATTCTTGCATTCTCTCATTTTCTTTATTTGCCTTTACAGGAGCTTCCAACTAAACCAAACTACCCATAACTTTCAACACCTGAAGGGCAATATCCAGACCAAAACCAAAACAAACTATTTCAGGTGCTTCATGCTATTGAGAACGTAGGCAGCTAATCAAACCAACCCAAGTAATACTTTCCTTGATACTAGCCACCATGAAGAGATACAGCAGCAGATAAAATCAGAGAAGATTCTGAGCAACATGAGTGTGTAACGTTGCTGCTCCTAAAAACGTTACTGATCATATCGCTACCTGCAGTATAACCTGAGACTTCTTCCAAGTTCTTATGAAACTACTTCTAGTACTTTTCATATAGGATTCTCCCGTTCCAATGACAGTTTTAAAGGACAACAAGCATAACTAGACAGACAGAATCTGCTGCAGTAAGCTTTGGAACCAAAGAAGTGTTTGAATTGATATAGGATTGCGGTAGTCACCGAAATCGATTTTCAGCTTGCAAGTTATCAAATCTATTTGGTCAGTGATTTTGGTTTACCAAGCAAAAGATGATCAATTTCGGAGGACCACTTTAATAATTAAGGCTGAACCTGTAACATGTGATCCAAATAAGGTTCTTTTCCCGCATGGTAAAAATTTCACTAAAACATATGCTGTATTCAATAACTGAGTAAAGGGGTATAAAATTGGAAGCAATACAAGACATAATTCAGATTTATGTTGCACCTTTCTTTGTTGCGCTTCTTGTGGGGGAGGAAAGAACACTGAAGAGAACTCAAGGCGATCAATCCACCTTTCAGACAAACCAGCCATAGCTAAGTTATATCCCGATTATACCCTTGTGCCAACCACGACAAGCAGATTCTGTTAGAACCCACAAGACGTTTCACTCCAATCTCTGCAAGTGAATAATAAAGATATCGTAATTCAACATTTAACTGCAAATACAGCCTGAGATTATCAAATAAAAACAGATCATTAAGCTCAAATAAATAGAAAACAAACAAAAAATAAAAATAAAGAAACTATTATACCTGTCCTAAGAAGGATTCAGTCCAGTAATACTATTCATTGCAAAAACTCTTCCTCAGGTGCAATTTCAATTTTTCAAAAACATATAACACAATGCTTACAATCCAAAACCCTGTAAAACACCAGGAAAAAATTAATTAAATCACAAAGAAATTACAACAGTATATATAATAACATAAATCATTCATCAAAATTTTATGAATATAAATACAGATCTAGACCCACCTGTTCAGTTCAATTTCATTGGCATAGTAACCCATATAATTATACATGTCGATTGTAAAGATATGGTAAATTATCAAAATCAACAGAAAATAAACATAAATCACCAGCATAGTAGGCATATCCAGCATAGAATTGAACCAAAAGAAAAAATTTGGAATTATCATGACCAGAAATATATAATTGAATCCAAAAACAAGGTCGAAACCGGGTACCTGAAGATTAAGCTTAACAAAAATGGGTCAGTTAAGCCTGTATGCTGATCTATATTGTTCTGTATTTCTGGGATATCTACGAATCTAAGATTGCATATAAGTAATATGTATGTAAATGATGTTGGAGAGACGAGTGAAAGGGTTAATGGGGGTGTGTTTGGGTGGATGGAAAGAGAGAGAAAAAAAGAAATCTTTAGACGTTCTGTTAGCAGCTTCCCATTTGATTCATTTTGCTAACGTGGCTTTGATATTTCCGCATGACACTCTCATGTCCTTCAACATACATACATGACCATAACATACATACATGTCAATATCATCATACATACATGATTGCTTTTATTAAAAAAATTAAAAAAAATAAATTACTAATGGGCATATCATCATATCCCGTATTTAAAATAGTATTAATCATATTTAAGACGTGGAGTGATATACTTAAACTCCTCCTAACATGTATGACTCTAAGATCGAACATTTTTAAATTCGACATTTTTATCATAATACTTGTTAATGAGTTGTTAAAGATATATTTAAGTTAGTTTTAAATTAATCAAACATTTTTAAAAAAAAAATTTTTTGAAAATAATAGTCTTTTTTAAGTTTTGAATATCAAAGTTAATTTTTAATGAAAATTTAAAATCATAATTTATATGTACGTTTCAACATATGTTTGGTTTTAATTACATAAATCATCCTCGAATTTGAGGTATATTTCACATATTAGTGAATATATTTAACTTTGAACTTCGTAAATGTTGCAAATTTGATCCTTAAATTAAAAAATTACCATTATCATCCATTAGTGTTGAGTATGTTCGAAATTTTTATCTCCTTCCTCTCACCACATTAAAAAAAATCATTTTGATTCATCTTCCTATTCACCATTATAATTAGTTCCGCTCACAGGCAGATCCATATCCACCTCGGTTCACTCGACACTAAAATCGTTGTGACATACACTTCCAACTGGAGATCAACTCATCTTTCCCTTCCTCCGCCCCAAGCGCCACACGGATTCTTCGTTTTGAGATGATTAAACGAATTCTATGCGAGTCGAATTCTCGAATTCTTGGATTTTTCTAGAATTTTCTCTAAAATTATATTTAAACTATAAGTATATAAGCATCTTTTTTGTTTAATACATTTTAGTACGGTATAGTAAAAAATAACAATAACATAATTATTTTAAATTATTTATTTTATTAT
>JAYMTC010000845.1:0-10515 GCA_036897605.1 Melianthus villosus
ACCTATTAATAACTCGTTTCAACATGACACGACCCGTTTATTTAAACGGGTTCAACGGGCCGTGTCGTGTTGACACGATTAATTAACGGGTTGTGTTCGTGTTTTAATTTTTTGACAGACATAGTAAATAGGTCGTGAATGTATTTATCTAATTTTAACACGACACAAAACACGATTTATTGACACAAATTGCTAATCTTAAGTTCTAGTTCATCTCCCTCTTAATAATATTTTCTACAAATGAGGCATGATAAATCATTAGATACTTATGGAGTCGTACATATTATTCGGTCAAATTTTAGTCCATCTCAATTATACTAAAATTAGATCAGTTTGGAACATTCTTTGTGGATTCCATTGAAAAATTAACGGGGGCTAAAAATAGCGAATAGAAGAACGAGTCTCTCTCTGAATATGGAACAATTAATGAACAATCACCACAAAAACATAACAAACCAAGCTCTTGATTTCACTTTATAAGGACATTGATCCCTTCATTGCAAATCATCCCCAAAAGTAAAAAGAGCAAAAATAAAATGGCAAAGGCAATGGGAGTTACTGCTGTCCTCGTAGTTGCCCTTTGCTTCTCCTCCTTCCTTGGCTACGCCAATGGCAAAAACAACTTCAAAGTCCAAGGCCAGCTCTACTGCGATACCTGCCGAGTCGAATTCATCACTCGACTCAGCGAACCCTTACCCGGTAAGTCAAATTCACTAGCCACGCCTGTCACCTGTTCGACAAAATGCTTCTAAGACTGCATTTAATTTAGAGACCCAATAATTATTCCCAAATGTCTCACAAGATTTATTTTCCTCCCAATGCAGATTCTACAGTAGCAATCCAATGCAAGAACCGCACGACCGAAGTCCCAACATTCAACGTGACGGCGAAAACAGACAGCAATGGGTACTACAACATTGTGGTAGAAGGCGACCACGAAGAAGAAATCTGTGAGGTTGTGGCTGTGTCGAGCAGCAGGGCAGATTGCCAAGACAGGATGGACATGTTCGAGAGGGCGAGAGTTCTCCTGACTGATAACGTTGGAATTACTGAGAAGGTTCGGTATGCTAACCCAATTGGGTTCCTCAAGAAGGTTTCTCTCGCCGATTGCGTTCATGTTCTTCGTGAATTGGGATTATAGTCGCCGATATAAATGGTTGTGAATGTAATTAAATCATGGGAAGAGGAGATCGGTTTTCTCTTTCTTTTGGTGTTCCATTCACAATATGATTGTGATACTACTATTGTCAATTATCTTATGATCCATTAATCATATTTATTGGGTTTTTTTTATCCATTTTAAATGTGTTGTTATTTATTTAAAATGGAAGAAGTATAATTTAAAAATAAAGACTTCGTTAGTCTATAGATATGTACTTAGAAACACTGCAAGGTAAACTTTGTCTTGAAAAATTTTTAAGAAAAAAAATACATAGTTTAAATGAAAATTATTTGAATTTAATTTTTCTAACGTATGAACATATGTTAATATTTTTTTGGCTTAAATACTTATAAGATACCTGAATTATTATAGCTGTCTCAATTTAGTATATGAACTCTAAAATGCATCAATTCTATATATAAACTTATAAAATCGTCTCAATATTAGTACTATCATATTAATTTATTTTATGTAACTTAATTCAACTCGTTTTCAACTAACTACCACCAATCCAAAATCATATCTAGATTGAATATAACCTAACTCCTCTTTATTAAACATCATCGAATCTCTGAATATGTCAAAAAATTACTTTTTAACTTCGATTTTTCGTAGAGGTTTGTGCAAGAAAACTATCAAACTTTAGAGTGTTCAATAAAGAGGAATTAAGTTAAATTTTATCCATATATAATTTTTTATGGGTGATAATTAGTAGAAACAGATTAATTTAAATCAGTTGAGATAAATTAACAGTATATTAAAACGATAGTACTGACATTGAGACGATTTTAGAGTTTATATATGAAATTGATGCATTTTGAAATTTAAGTACTAAATTGAGATAAATACAACGTCAAATAAACACCTTGTCAACCTTTCTACAACATTTCCTTTCATTTCCGATACAAGAAAGATGTTTTGGAGATTCTTACTCTTCATGTACGACCTGAAAAAGAAGAGGCAGTTTCGGATTTTCTTTTGAAAATCTCAAATACATGGATCCACATATTAAAGTAGATCTGCTAATTCTTCAGGTAACAGCTGGGAGGGAACCTTAATGTGGACCAACGAGAAGTGCTCCTTTATGCAAGTAGACGGATTCATGTAATGGCTGACTATTCTTGCAATGGAAGCTAATCAAATGGTAACACCACACAACGCTACTGAGCTACTGCACCTGTCAGATTCACAACAGCTGATAATGCAAGAACGATACTCACAAGCCATTAATTTAGGTGAAATATCGATATCAATAATTTAAGTGGTTACTATACTGTTTAGTTAGAGGACTGAAAATTTCCCAGGTTAAAATATTTTGCTATACAAAGAACAAAAAAGTTCTGTCAGCTGAATCAGTATGTTAATATTATTCAAATATTACCGTATTTCTTTTCTTATAATAATTTTTTGACTGTTCATGTAACCCCACTCAACCCCTAATTACTCAATTCTCTAAACTCTTTGACTTGGAATAATAGTGGAGAAAGAAATCAAGAGGAACCATAAATCTTTGCAAGTATCTCTTCAACTGAACAAATTTGAGAAATATATATGACTGCTAATCATCATCATCATCAGATGGCAAAGTGGGGCTGTTTGTGCAGATGTCCTTCTGATGGAGTTCCAACAACTTCTTTTCGGGATTACATAAACCTGCATAAACAAATTGTAATGTCAGGAGTCATCGTCCTTCCCTCCAAGGGTTTGCACCAAACAAAGTTTCTATAAACCCTCTATATATTTATTACCAGAAGTTATTGTTGCAAGCATTTTTATTTTGATTCTGTGATAGGGTTCAAACAACCAACCTGAACATTTGGGAATATCCCAAACTGCTACAGATGATGCGGTACACTCTGGCTCACACAATGATTTATGATTTTCATATTTAACATTCATTGCAAGCATCCACGCACCAATTGTTACATCTTCATTGCTAAGCATCCTGAAACTGTACTTCCAAAACAGGAAGAAGAAAACATTATATGCAGCAGAGGGCTTGAAAGAATAAAGATGTGCTTCATGGTGTTATAACATTGAGTCTTGGCACAGTAGTGAAAATTACCGCATTCTATACTGTCTAGAAAACAAGAGTTTGTCATATTATAAGCTGGGAGAGAGCGTGAGCTAAACAATGCTCAAAAAACACATGCAAAATATTGAAATACAGAAGTTGAAGTATAGTTCGTCAGAAAACAAACTCGCCTGTTGTTTTTAAGAGCAGACAAGCTTGCCACAACATCCGCAGAAAGAGCATATATGGGACCATAAGCATGGAGAAAGTATTCTGCACCAAGCAAATAGGAAAGCGGCTCATACCTGCATGAAGTTAACTGCTCTAATTACTTCATACACGACACACTTTATTCTGTGCCTAGGATGAACTTTCAAATTTTATTTATCGTATATGTGACTTCCAACAGTTGCATAAGTGATAGTACTTCGTAAGCTACTTGTTTTTTTCTGAACAAAAAGAAATTTCTAATTATTTAAAATCAAGGAGGCTCTTTCGAAACACAAGTCTGTGAGGCCAATTTATACATATAAATGTGTTGTCTTTCTCTTCATTGTTGTCTTTCACGTGCCAAAAGAAAGAGCCGACTGCACATTTCTCCACTTTCTGGTTATTTGAACAAATTGATGTACACAGCGAAGAAAGTTATATTGTATTTATATCCATCCCTCTAAAACTTTCTGACCTTTTTTCAATTTGTGGAGCTAATAATAATGATAGCTTGTGAGCTACACAAATTTAACTTCTAGAATCCGAATTTACTCAATTCGATATTAGATAATGAGGGAAGTTTGGGTGAATATTATTATGAAACGGCTATTTAACCAAGTCAAGTCGGGACTATCCAAACTTAACTCGACTCCACTTGTTCCATTATTCGGACAATAATACTTGACTTGAGTAATTTGTAACGACCTGAGCACAGACCATTGACTCACACAACGTGTTGGGACCTGACCTTTCTCCTGCACTATCTCAAAATGTTTTGAACCCAAATTTTTTGTAGTAATTATCCACAACCCAAGCTTATACACGAATCACAAACTGTTGCTAACCTTTGATGATAAATCTATGTTCATGCTAATATGTATTTTAAGGGCAAGTATTATAAACATATAAAGTTGAAAATATTTTATAGTCGAACTTGTTCAACAAATCATTTTTATGAAAAAGTTTTAAGTTAGGTAAATTGGTTCCACTTTTAATTGTTAAACATATGCCCTTAACAAAAATGTTAGCATTTTATTAAACTAGCATTTTACCCGTGATATGCTCATCGTACAATAATGTCAGCATTTTAATACAATACATGATGTATGGTTCAAGTTATTGACTAAGCCTGATCATGTTCACAAGATTTGTGTAATATCAAGTGAGTCGAGTTCGGTTCATTAGTTCTCAAATTCGAATTCAACTAATTTTATGTGACCTGAGCTTGAATACGACAAAGCACGATTCAGAAGAACTTGTCTGCAGACCAGTGAATGTGCGTTATTCTTTATCAATTTTGAAGATCAGAAGCATAAGATGTAAAGATGTGTATAAGCACAAGGCCTAGGTTTATTATCTTCAAGATATTTATTTTTTCCAATCGTCCTATTGAAATGAATGTACTCTATCATGGTAATCCTGATTACTCAATATAAGTTTATGCCATGTAACAAAATCCATCGAGGCTTATAGTTTTTGTGATTGATAATAAATTACGTATTGGTCTTCCTTGTCTATCAGTTTCAGTTATGGGCCAATAGCATTACTGTGTCGGTGCCAAGCACAGAGTAAGCAACAATTCGGTATATATTTAGTAGCAGTCACGATAATCACATAGATTATTAAGCAAAAAGAAGCATAACACGGGACTAACCATTTGAGCTTTGGATCAGAAAATACAGGACCCTTTTTCATGCATCCAAGGTATGATTGAGAGTGGGAACGCTCTTTTGCTAAGAGAAGTGAAAGGCGGTCTGACAAATGGAAACAAGATAGTACCGAATTGAGGAAATTTGCATGTCAAGAAAAAAGGTTCTGTAAATAAGTAAAAAAATCTGGTCACCTGGCCTTAAATATATGTCATCATCAGCTTTAACATAAAACTCAGAATCGAAAAGCCCATAGGCAGCTTTAAAGAAAGCTAACCTGTCCAAAACAACTTATAAATCTCTAAGGGGTATCCACATTAAAGAATTTAATGACATTAATAATCAGCACTGACGTTTTATATGGGAGCTTACTGTACTCCTCTTCAATATCTAAAAGCATGAAATCATCATACTCCGTAATCTCCTTTCTAAGCTCCAACATCTTTGATTTATCATTGGTTCTACCAATGACAAATCTGAAAGCTAAACCAGTTGCTTCTTCCAGCCTGATAACCATTATTCCATGTTAATTTCAGAGAGCAAAAATGCCACTCATATAATATGAAAATTATTAGTAAATCTTTTTTTTAGGTAAATCATAACCTTCAGAAATTAAGGAAAATATCCATAAAATAATGATATAACAATCATTGATTTCATACTGTTACTTGACTACTCTAAAATTCCATTTAGATAAGTAAGAAAACAATCCTGAAATAGACCATATTGACTATTCAAAAGTAACCACCTCCATACTAACTGTTGGCTACATGAAAGCAAAGGTACCTACATGAGTTTTACCAAATAAGGAGTAATTATTAAGTGAAAGAACTAACAAGTCAATGCGAAAAGACAGAAGATATTTCAGAAAGCAGCAGGGCTGGCTCTTTGGTCTGCTTGGAAGGACAAAATATACAAGTTTAAGCGTCACAAATGTGTTCAGTTGTAACTCTATTCACTTCACAAGGAGGTGGTAGTTTATGCTGTCACCGCAACACAAAGCTAGTACACTAGCAAGTCACTCATAAAACCATTTATGATTAATGTTTTATATAGACAGCCTATATTATTTTATAATGTATTATTTAATTTTTATAAAAATAAAAGAAAATGTACATAATTCTTTATAAATCAAAGCCTAACCGTTGATCGTGTTGCATCATGTCATAGCTACTGATATGAGTTAAGTTTATTTCTTAGAATTGTACAATTTAAATTTATGTTGAGATATCTTTATTTGATGTAACTACAAACTAATCAAGGTATGAAGAATCATATAAGACCCAACACGGATGGTTTATATGCATGTATAAATTTTCTTTTCTCTACCACTGTTCAAGCGTCTTCTCCTACAACCATTTCTTCCTTTACATGTGTATGCTGTCCCTCAAAATTGAATCTATAATAATTTATTCGGCTATGTCCTTGTGAGCGTATGTTAATAAGCTAGAATTCATACAAGGATTTGTGCCCATATCACTTACAATAAACACAAGTTTTATGCAAATTATTTATATTTCCTGGGACATGCCTTAAGTGTATATTCTTTAGGGCATATCCTAAAAAAATTAAAAATTAAAAATAGAATGATTATGTATTGGAACTTTGTGTATTCAGTTGAAGTAATACGAACATAAACTTTTTAGAATGGTTATTTAATATATAACTTTTGTGGCACATAGAATGCTCTATTATTAAAATGTAACAGGTGTCTTATGTAAATATACCCAATCTGTCCAACAAAGGGTGTCCCTTTTGCCCAAAAACACGTAGATTCACTATAATATGTTTTTGACAAATTTATCATCTAAATCCAAATTAATTAATTTCTCTAAAAAAAATGTACCTCTTTCATTAAATTTTCGCGACAACAAGTCTTGTCAATTACTCTTATCAATTATGTAAAACAAAATTTTTTCTTCTTCTACTATTAGTAGTAATTATCAAAAATAGATATATCTGGTTGCATTTACCATATGCAAAAGGGTAAATTTTTTTGGGATACTTCCTTTTGTATCCAAAGGGTAAGCGTTTGTGGGACGGAAGGATTGTTATATATCGAAGGTCGATGCTTGTTTTATATGTCAGAAATCTCCATGCCTTATCTCATATATGTGAGTGAAATAATCTAATTGTTTCTATAATACAACTCATAAACAATAATATTTAGTTTGATTCTTGAAGATTTGTTGCAATTTGTTTGCTCATTTTTAATGAAATAATATAAATTATGTGTTCTTTGGATGAATAGATGTTTAATAATTCATATTAAGTTGACGTATGATGACCCTCTTGGTCAAAACTCCTGACAACGTTACTGCTCATGCACAGCTAGCAAGACAGCTGGTCATAAAGTAGTGCCTAGATTCTAGAAGGTTAGATGTGCACACGGTGTAACTAGATTGTACACATTCAGAACATGGGCCAAAAAGCATCCAGGACCATGAAATACTTGTGATTCAATATGCCCATGTCAATCTAAAATGTGCATGCCTTGCGATTTGATGAGTGATAGTAACTCAAATTTGGAAGCTATCTAAAGTTTGAATATGACATAATTTAGCTAAGCAAATTAATATCAATTTATCAATTTATTTTAATTAAAGCTTCAAAAAACTTTCGCATCCAAGGGTTAACTAACTTTAAATAGCCATGCTAACTTTCCATAGCTTGGTCGTATTTTCTAGTTGAACTTTCCAACCATGCACGAAAACATTCACTATATTATTCATGTGAGGCTTTCACATTCTCCTCAGCCCTTGCCTCCTATAAGATGACTACAAAATTTTGGGTTCTCCTTTTTTCAAGGTTTCAGAATTTAGTCCTCTGAGTTGAGGTGTTGAGATCAAGTTTTCTTCCATGAAAAGAAAGAACGATGAGAATATGAATACAAAATATAATCCAACAATTTTTTTGTAGAATGTAGTCACGAGCTCCAATGCTACCAAACCAATGCATCCTCCAATTAAAAATTGTGTCCATAATTGTAAATAATACAGTTTTCCAAATTGAGTTTATCTTCTTATCGATTGAAGACTTTAACTCTGGACTACCATAGGAGGTATAACTGCCAAACCAAGAAATCTAGCGTAGCTATCTCCAAGAAGACAGACGGCATTGTTAACTGTAACCTATGTTACTTGTACTTGACCTGGGTATCAGTGACAGGTACATATAAGTATTTAAGTGTCTTGGAAAAGTTCGAAAATCAAGATATTTAGACTCAGCTAAGAAGTACCCATATTTTGGATTCTGGTACAAGGATGCTTCATTATAGGGTATAAAATTTAGGCCAAATGTATTAAGAGATTGAAAAAAATCACAAATAGATGCCCACATGAATCAGTTATACCAACTTCAGTAAAATAAATTAAAACCCCAAATAGAAACTCAAATTATAACCCAACAAAAACATCCGTAGTGTAAAAAAATATGTCTTAGAAAAAACATGGAAATGTCCAAAATAAGTCCCTTATAAGTTTATATCTGTAAATCAAAGAGTCGGGTTAACATTGACAGTAACTCATATGTTTGTGTCTAGCGTACTAGAACTCTATCTCTATAGATATAAATTTGAAATATGCATTTAAGTGGAGTGGAGTAGAAACTAAGGACTAATATCCAAATATTTAAATATAAAAAAGCACATGATCCTATACATTTATTGAGATTGGAGTAATACTTAAAAGATATTATGCTGATTTAAAACAGAATGTCATAATTTCTAAAGTAGAAAGCCTAGGTCTTCAGAACCATAATCACCAATTATGTGGTTACATTGAGAAGATTATAGTAATAGAAGATCAAACTTCAACACTTCATTGCTGAATGAAGCATGTGAGAATCCCAGCACAGCCATTGATAACTTAACTCCTCGTGCAATACTAATAAAAATCAACCACATGTATCCATTATCATATAAATAGATCCTAAAAGCCTAACTCTCAGCCTCAATTTCAGGATCAAAACGAGTACATGTCTATAAATAAATCATTTCAATAATTCCATTAATAGACAACATATCTAGGAATCATTTCAACGCATAAATTCAAAAAGTAGAAACTATAAATGAATTAAAGCCAATTTACCGTTGAAGACCTTGGCGGTCATTCGGCATCCACGTCTTCCTCAACGACTGCCTCCGGCCAATAGATCCGAACCCGGTCTGAATCCCCACAAAACCCATAACCTTATGCTTTCCTTGATCCCCTCCATCATCACTAGTACTACTTCCACCACTGCCGTCGCCGCCACCACTTTGATCCCAAACGACACGCACGGATCTCGGTTTGCTAGTCTTACATTTCAAACCTTGGATCGGTCTGAGAATGGAGGTGAATCCGAAGATGAACCCTGTAAGGCCGACAAAGAGGCAGCAGGAGAGGATCAGAAGGGTTGATTTGCGACGGGACGGGTGAGAATGTGAGCGAGGAATGTAGAATTTGGGAGAGGAAGGCATTGCTGGAGAAAACCCCGAATCGATCTAGGGTTTGGTTGTTGCTATTGGGATGGGAGAGATTGTACCGTCGGTTCATGGCAGAGAAATTGGACTCACTGAGTCAGTTACTATTTACGCCGACACGGAGGTCTGAGCTACGAGCTTCCGTTACGGTTATTGGTCGTTACAATGGTATCTTTTGGGCTTTATATTTTGGCAATTCTATTTTAAGTTTCCTAATAGGCCCAAGTTAGTTTTGTCCGTTTACTTTTTTTACATTTCTGAAATTATAGACGATTATCATATTTTAATATAAAAAAATACTAATATTTTATTTATAAATATACGTTAAGAAATTATATGTCTTAATGTTCTATCACACAAATTATACGGGAATTCTAGCATCCTTTTTAAGATTATTTTGAAGATCTACTTTTTGCACTTCTCTTTTGACTGCTTTTTTTAAATGTAAGTGCAGATTTATCCATTTTAAAATGTTTTTTTATTTAAAAAATGCAGATTAAATGTGGTTCTATTTTCTATTTATACTTATGCTAAAAAAAATAGGTACTACAAAAAAAACTTACATTAAGAATGGAGTATTAGGGACGGCCATGTCATCTGTCCCTAGTAATCTTACCCTAAACATAAATTCTTAAATAAATTTTAACCTAACCAAACTCTATCTTAGAAAATTGCCTCTCATTCTCTGAGATAATCTCTTAGTCTGGCCTCCTATCTTTAAGCTTCAATTCCTTTAGTCTCCACTAGCCGAAGCATACCATATCAATTTTGTAAAATTTAAGTTGAAGGTCTCACTCCAATTCGACGAGAAGTATACTATAACGGTAGAATCTTGATGGGGTTATGATAATGAGTTTGAAGAGTTCCTCCAGCTGCCGAACAACATGAAGAATAGTTTGTTCGCTAATATCTCTGATTTCAGGCTTATCACACACCGGTCTCACATTGACGCTCTTGTTCACTCGTTCAAACACTACTTTGATAATGGGTTTAACGTTGATACAATTGATTTGAAAGT
>JAYMTC010000846.1:0-10515 GCA_036897605.1 Melianthus villosus
CTAAATAAAAAAAATTCCCTGAAACCATGCTCCATATATAAACCTTTCGATTTCCTTTTTCTTTTGTTTACTTCATTTGAGAGCCAGTAATCATGAACTTGTTACCTTTTCTTGAGCTTATCTTTTAAATAAATTTTTTTTGTTGAGCGCTTTATAATAGTCTTCTTTATCCGTTAAACTCTTCCGAAGTTGCCATTTTATCTCTTTAGGCTGTTGTTCTTAACTTACAGTTAAATGATTGCCCTAAATTTTAATTTTTTATGTGGGACGAATTAAAAAATAAGTGTGACCTGCATGAGCTGGTTCAGGAAATGAATACCTATTCAGATGAGATAATTCAACATGTGTTATTGTAAGAAACATAATATATTGTTATTTCACATATGAAGGTGTTGGTAAATAATGTTAATTATATAATCAGTAGGCGCAACAGCAAGGTTGCTGCCTTGTGACCAAATGGTCACATGTTTTGAGTATTGGAAATAGCTTCTTTTGAAAATCAGAAGGTAAGTGTAACGATCCGATCCAACCGCCTAACGAGCGGAATCAAACCTGGCCCGATATCCCATACTACCGAACCATTCTCCAAGGCTCAACACTGTTGTCCCAAAATCACCAGGTCCACTTGGCCTACCACATGCCCACCTAAAAATCATAACAACTTGGTGATCTTAGTAGCAAAATTGAAACTTTATATATCACAAACAATATCCACACTTTTTCGATGAGGGATTTGGGAGTTTATAATCTCCCCCACTTAAATACACGACGTTCTCGTCGTGCCCAATATGAATCCAGAATTGTTTTACACACTAGAGGTGGCCTCGTCTCTTTGATGTGACATTTAGTTTCTACACTTAAGCCTAACTAACCGTTCTGATACATTTGTAACGACCTGACCCAACAACCATACTGTCAAGTCGAGTCAGACTCTAACCCGACATTTCATGCTACCGAGCCTTGGTCCAAATTCAACACTACTTTCATAAAATCACTAAAGATCCACTTGGCCCATCATAGGCTCACCTCAAAGTAATGAGAAGTTGGTGATCTTATAAATCGAATTGAAACCTTATATATCACAAACAATATCCATGCCATTTTGATGTGGGGTTTAGGCCTTTACAGTAAGGCTGTGTATAGTAAGTGGACCTTCCCAGACCCCACAAGTGTGAGCCTCGTGCACTAGGTTTGCGCTATTAATTGTTGAAAATTTTGCAAGAGGATGCATGATTTATGAGTGTTCCAATAGTTATCCACCCTATTATTACGAGAAAAATAAAACAGTCCATAAATGCTTAATCAATTCTATGCTATGCCCAATTTCAAGAAATAAATATTAAGGTGACAGCCAGATAAATCCCAACAAAATTGTTACTTCCTATCCAATGGATCACTTCTAGTTACACAAAATTGTAATTTTATAAAATCTCTGTATCGTAGAGTCCAGAGAATGCGAGGATCGGCTTCTAGTGGTCAGCCAGGAACTGAATCGAAAGAATATTAGTGTATGTACTTGAAATTTAAGTTACACAGAAGCTTGAGGACACGCATCAGAAGAGGATATGTCCAGGCATCAGATTAACCTACTTTCAGAGAAGTTTCTGTTGTTTCAAATATCGGGCAACCCCCATGACATGTACATGTTCTATCCTGCATGCTTGTAGAATTTCACTGAATAGTTCAGGTAAAATAGCAAGAAAGCAGTTAATTTGGCGATGTAGTGCACCGAGAAAGAAATTTTGGTCTGCATTTGAAGGTATTTAGCTTCCTTCCTATAAGCTTAAGCTGTCTTTTTTTCCTTTTATGTGCATTAGCATAAACTTTTCTCTCTTATTCTATTGATGCCCTTAACCTCAATGTTGCTACGACCGCAGTCACCATACATATGGATTGCAAATTTTTTGAACTTTTAATCCATGTTAAATTTCCAATAAATTAGGATTATAAACTTGACATGACTGACTACCATGCGACGTGCATCTAGGTCAGAATCCTTGGTCAAATGATCATGAAAACTGGTTACATCCAAAAATTTCCTTCAACTTATAAAATCCCTGATCTTCCTCCCCTGGTACCAAGTTTTCCATCACCCCCTAACCATAATGCGAAAGTAAACAAATAAATCAGTCGAACTTTTTCATGCCACAATTCATCTCTCCCACATTATCCCACAACTTTTTAAATCTAATTGTTATCTACATTACACACATTTTATCTAGCACAAAACAGAATCCCAATACAATAATGAAAAGGAGAAAGAGAAAGGATGTGCATACAATGTTTGGATGCTCGTTAGGATCGCGCTTGTACATAGAAACATACTTGCCACGAATGGAAAGGAATCGAAGGCGACAGTACTCATGGCCAATAGAATTGACACCGGTGTGATACACCCACCCGAAGTACTCGAATCCGGAAACCCCGGTGCTCATACTACGGCTGTGCCTGTGTTGGCGGATGTTATTGCTGCTGCTCTCCGAGGACCCGTTGCTCTCTAACGGTAATCCCTCGGTGGACACATTTTTGAAAGACGTCGAGTTGTTCATCATCGATAATTCAAATTGAGATTAAGAATAATTATGAAAAATGTTGGAAGTGATGACCATAGAAGGTAATATGATGGATTTGAAGGGATTGGAGGGGGCGAGAGGGAGCGTAGAGGCGAGACAGAGAAGGAATCTCTTCTGGTTGTTTGTAAGTTTCTGGTTGAGAATTTGGTGACGGGCACTCAGCGTTTGTGCACATTGGGGCAAACGGAAAAAAATCAGAGAGGAATGCTGTATTTGGTTTCTCCTCCATAGCTCAACCGATCCTACAAATGAGGACAATTGTTGGTAATAACGTTTTCATCGCAAGAAGCGAATATTATCATGAAATTGTAGGAGAAGTCCCTGTACTTGTCCAAATTTTGGAAGGCTTAAATGCCCTTTTGGTCCCTTAATTCTTCGAAGTTTCTACACTTTCGATTTTGCAAACAGTGAAAAATCCCCCAATCAGTTTTAGCCACTCCAAGTCTGTTCTGTCCATTCTCGATGAAAAAATTAGTGTCTAAACAGTTCCAAGTCAAGTTCTTGTTAGGTTGAGCCGGATTCAAATTATTTTGGTTCGTCTCTAAATTGATTCATGTCACCATTTAGTCAACTTTGATTCAGTGTTTTTCTACTCTTTAGTTTGTTTAAAAATTTTCACCACCTATTTCACTCTCTCTCACAATTTCAAAAATTTCTCGATATGTTTACAAGATTACCATGATATAAAAAAAAACATATAAATTATTTATGTGAAAAATTATAAGACAACTTCAGTGATAGGATGACTATGTTCTCGTGAATGGTTCAAGTAACAAATCAATTATCCATGAAGTAGGAAAAAATTGAAAACGTATATAATTTTGACTTTATGTACATCATTTACCAGTAGGACAACCAACATATTAGTATTAGTCAGCATACTAGCAATCTAAACAAAAACGAAACCCCAAAAATCAAAACCAAAAGAACAACCAATTGAAGTGAGTGAAAGATTGAAAATGAGCTTAGACCCGCGACACTACTAAAAAGAATCATTTTCCGTCAACTTTGGCAAAGAAATGTGTTTATAGTGGCCATCGATCACTAATAAATCCGTTTTCTTTTTTAGCAAAAAAAGGTATTTGTAACGCCCATCAATCACTAATAGATCTGTTTTCTTCTTTGCGCGGAAGTAAACCGCATTAACACGAATACGACATAATTCACAGCGAAGTTAATTAAAAATCATGAAGATCACTAAGCCACAAAAGTTTGCGGGTCTCCTCTAGGCTCATAACTACTCGGGAACTTGAATAATTTTCATGAGTCAGATACCGACTTGAACACGAGTTTGACTAACTGTTTTTCGAGTCCATATATTAATCATTCAAAACTCCTAACTGGATTATAATTTCACTTTTTACTGCCCCTGGCTTGAGAGCCAAAACCAAAACCCGCAAGTAAAGTAAATCGCCCTTGCCTCCAATCACAACACAACAATCCAATCCAGCTGTCAATCTGCAAACTGCAATGCAAGCATCATCATGCTGCTTGTGTCGAACAATTACCTAGCAGAATTGGCAGACTTGCTAACTTTCAATTCAAGCTCCATACTGTGGGTGGCTTTTACCTGAGCCACAGCATGCCACCAGAAATGATGCGATGTAAGTAAATGCAATGACACCACTATATTCAGAACCAGCAAACTACTTGATTTCATTATCGTATGTCCAGTGTCCAAAACTGATAATTTCAAAGCCTGCAACCTGAATGAAAGGAACACATGAACTCTTTACATACACACTGCTTCTCAGCAGAAATTAACTAACGTTGAAAAACAAAACACAGCCCACATCACATGACACCCTCTGCGACAATAATTATACCCAACATACACAGCCCATAAACAATACAAATACATATGTATGAGGGCATATAATTAAAACGACCACCACATGCAATTCATAACCACAACCCATCATTCAGTTAACAAATGAGAAATGTATTACTCAAATTAAATGCAAATACTTAGTGTAGTTTATCACTACATGAAAAATCTCCAGCCTCACTGCAGCTATATGCAAATCATGGATATGCTCCAGACTTGTCTGCAATATAAAACAGTTCCCTTGCATGAAGAACTTGAAAATAACCATCAACAGGTCGTAAAAGAGAAAATCCCCTTTGTATGTGTATCACCACCAATGTCGGATTTTTAATGGGAATTCCTCATCGGGAACCACTTCTACTGAATATTTTAGCACAACATAAAACTCAAAAAGAACTATCATCTACAAAGGTCCTCCATGAAGGAGGTTAGTCCCTCATAAGGTTAATGTGTGAAGATGCATATGATACTAATTGACATAGATTTCTTTTACAAATTTCAGTAGTTAAAGTCATAAATATTGACAATACTTGCCAGACTAAATTAGTGAGGTGATAAATCCTACAGTAACTAACACAATAACCAATTCTATAAAAATAAACTGTACATAAAGCCATTAAATGTATAGCAAATTCCTTAATCATGGGAGCAATAAAAGAGAAAGGATCATTCTCTTTCATTTGGGAGGAAATCACCTTCATAAACAGATAATTAAATTCCCAAACCTAAAGAAAATAACACATTTCAGTGGCCGCAATTAAAATAAATAGTAGAAAAAGGAAGGAAAACAATATCGGTTCCCAACAACATTATTTAGTGAAATTAGTTATTTTGAAAAACGAGCAGCTAAAACTGAATCAACTGCCTGGATAGTATGAAATTAAGTAACATATACACGCTATGCGAGAATTATGAGCATATGAAACAAGTAAATCCACATAGAAAAAACAATCACTCCCAAAAGGTAGTAATAGATTATAGCGGCAGAAAATGCAGCCCTCAAAATGAAATTAGTTTAAGTAAAACATGTCGATAAATCAAGGGACCGCTTTGTGTAGACTATTTCTTCGGAGTAGTCACATCCATTGCTATTTTCAGCTCCAAATAATTTAAATATAAATCCATACGTCATAGAAGTCCCTTTGGATTTTTTCATCTTGCAGGCAACTATGATAAGTGTTATCAAAACATGTGTATCGTCAAGAATGAATTTCATAAGAATTACTAACATATGATGTCTCGTATTGTAGTATTAGACTCTCAAGAATAAAAAGAAAACTACGCACAAGTAAGTTTTTACATTTTTTGAAGCCAAAAGCAATCCAAATATTACTATGTACATGCCGCGGTTGAAGTATACAAGGAAAAGAGACATAATTGACAGGAATGATCATATTAAAAGGAAAATTAACCCAATGAACAAAAAAACAAACACAACTGCATAAAGATAATAAATAAATCAACAGACAAAAATTTATACACATTAATATTATGATTATTTGTCAATATTTTCTGGCCACTGCCTGCGATATGAATTTTATTTTTTATTACCCAGATCAACTCTAGTGTACTCCCATCCCGAGCTCTATGAAAGGTTACAATATCATTTATTTTCAGAAACATCATGTAATTCATGTATATTTATGGTGCACTTGTCTTGTTTAATACATAGGAGAATCATAAGTTTGGCAACAAACAAAACAAGCAGATTGCTTGCAAACTTTTCACGGATGTGTGCAATATGCGTGTTGTACTTTTTGACAAACTGAAGATGATTAAGGAAAGTATTTCTCTTCAATAACTAATCAGCATTTCTTGTATATTCATGAATACCTCTTAAGTTGAACACTCTACATATTGATATATCTATCGAGAGCCCAGACTGATAGTGCTATTCCTGAAATACTTTTGTTAATCTATCTCACTCCATCGCCCAAGGTGAGGAAAGGCACGCCTTTCAAACAACCTAAGATAAGGCGATATACATAAAACGTGCATATAAAGCACCTGAATGATTGTGAGGCTTCCCCCTTTAATGCATTTGCAAAAAAAAAAAACACAAGAATTCTCATTTTATTTTATCCTTTTCTTTTTTTTTTTTTGTTAGATTTCATGTTTTCCTTACCTTATTGGGTTTTCGCTGAGTCTTACCTTTCGTTCTTAAGACATTTGCTTTATTACACTTCAAAATTTGTAAATTCTTGAACATCATCATACTCATAATATTATACTTAATTTGTTTATAATTTTCACAAAATTTAAAAATATATTTATATTATTTACTGTAATATATTCGTTATTTTTTGTTTTAATATTATTATAATTTATTTATCATTTTTAATATTAATCAAGTATTTTGTAATTTTAGCCTTTACTCATAACATTAACATTCTTTTTGTACTCATTTTTAAAAGGTGTGGTGCGTCTTACACGATTGACAACTATAATCTCACTCATTCTTTTTTCCTGTTTTTTTATTTTACTTTATATACTTAATATCGAATTTTAGGTCTTTATGGTGACAGAACCAGCTACCAGAATTAGGTAAAAGTAGGAAAGATGCAAGAGAAAACTTACAACTTAAGATTGAGATCTCCCGCAAACCATGATTACCTACCTGCAAAGAGAATATACACCAACTCCCGGTTTCCATTATGTCCAATGACATGAGGAAGCACATGTCATGGATATAGAGAACATACCTCCTGAAGGTCTACCGTGTTACAAATTGACTTCAGTATTTAACATCCCCCTCTTTGACAGTAGTCATGTAGTAAATGCTGAGCCATCAGATAATATAGACAAACCATAACCCGAAATCCCTCGAGTTCATGCCACAATATATGTTGAAATTTTTTTCATGCAAAACCAACATTTTAGTGATTTTTTTCAATTAAATGTGCGAAGCCACATATTGGGCATAAAGTTTTCTGAGATACACAAAACATAACCTCAAATTGCTTTGGTTTTGTGGAAATATATTTATGCAAAACCAAAATTTTAGTGAATTTCCAATTAAAATGTGCCAAGCCATGTAGAGCTCATAAAGTTCTCCAAGATACACAAAACATACCCTTTGGTAGAAATATATTTATGCAAAAATAAACATTACAATGAATTTCTAACATATCCTGATTAACATGCATGAGCCATGTATAGAGTCTAGTCTAGATGTTCAGGCACACAAACCATAACCCTGAATTCCTCCATTTCGTGCCACTCTGTTCTGTGGAAATTAAAATTATGCAGACCCAAGATTTAAATAAAGTTCTGATATATCCTGATAAAAAACATAGAAAGAGCTCATCCTTATCTACCCAGAACTTCCAATTAAAATGTGCGAAGCCATGTCGAGAGCAAAATTTTCCAAGATACATAGAACATACCCTTGAATTTTAGTGGAAACATATTTATGCAAAAACAAACATTATAATGAATTCCCAATATATCCTGATTTGCATTGAGCCATGTATAGAGTCTCGATGTTCAGGTACATAAACCATAACCCTGAATCCCTCCATTTCGTGCCACTATTTTTTGGGAAATTAATATCACGCAGACCCAATATTTAAATGAAGTTCTGACATATCCTAATTAAAAACATAGAAGAAGCTCATATTTATCTATCCAGGTGAAAGGGCGAGAAGCATGATTTTCCATAGATCTACAACTTTTATTTCGACAATTCTGAAAGTTACATCACCAAACAATATGGACTCAGTCATTGCAATAGTTGCCTACATATCACATAGAAAACTAACACCAGTACAACTTCAAAGCAACAGCAGACATACACCCCACTTTTGGTCGAATCTCATCAACCATATCCAGATTGTTAGGACTAAGGCTAAAGGGATATATATGGATCCTGCTACTGCTCTTCTGAAAGAGAATTACTAGTTTTTGAGTGGCAGATTAACTAACCTCGCCCTTCCATAAGCAATACGAAATGAAAAGCTTACTATGGTAGCATCATTTCCTTAGTTCGCGCTCACAAAACCTTACTCATGGAAAATAAGGGAAGGCCATGAGGCACTACATCAAACAAGTAATTGCGCATACGATGCCCAAACTCCCCCATCGCTCCATCATCAAAATCATTTCTAAGCTCTATACTAAAACAGCACCAGTATTGCCAGCTACAGTAACATCACACCAAATCAAGCCTCAGCAACCGCCGAAGGTCACTCGTCGCTGCACCATTCTTCCTTATAAAACCAGGGTGGGGAACGGAACTAGGCGGCGGAGACGTAAAATAGGTCGATCCAGCATAAATCCGATCGGAAACCCTAATCTGCTTCTGCAGCATCTCTGGATCTGGCCCCAGACGATCCGTGGATCCCAAAACAAAATCCAAATCCTCACTCTTCACCCTCGCCTTACGATTATCACCTCCTGCGCCGTTCCTCGAGGTTAAAAAAAGTCCTAACGGCTCGCCACGTTTCAGAATCTTGACCTGTCCCATCAGAAGGTTTTTGGCTGGAAATTTTATCACCAATGATCTCGATTGAGAAGGAACGGGTGACTGTGGATCATAGGATTGAGAAGACATCGGATTCCGCTTCCTTCGACGGGTTCGGGAAGTCTCATAGGTGGAATCATAGTTAGGTTTAGGGTTCCGGTTACGACAGGAAGTGGAGTGAGGCTGTCGGAATACGTTACGACGGCCAAACAGATTTGGAAGGCAATCTTGAGGGCTAAATATTGCAGTTCCCATTTCTATGATGCAGAAATGAAATGATTTAACTGTGGAAATATGTATTTATACAGGTTCCAAAATGCTGTGCATTCTTGAAAGTTGCAGTACACCTGACTTTGTAACCGTCCAAGCCGGCTACGAAATCGAGCCAGGTGACTGTTTCGGACTACTTGGATCTGGATGGATGGTGGATTCGCTCGTATATGAACAAACTAGGATGGCTAGGGTCACAAATAAATACGGGTATGAAAAGACAGAGGATCTTATTCAACTATATTTTATTGGAAAATGCCCGTATCCATATTTTTTAAATAATTCTTTGTACATATAATAAATAAGTAAAAATGGGGTGTTTAAGTGTAACTACAAATCAAACCATTTCAAATTAATTCAACCCTTCAAAAGATGAACTCATCCAAAATTTTTAAATTCATTATTTAACAAATAAATTTTTAATTTTTATTTATTTTCCTTGCCTCATCAACCATACTATCATTACATTTATATTATAAAATTTATTAGTATATTATTAATTCATAATATCGATTAAACTTTCAATGTTAAAAAAAAATTACTTAACAATTATAAATTACTTATCTTCATTTTGAAAACAATGTTAGTCTAATATTATTTGTTTTATTTTTTCCTCATTTACATGTAAAATATTTTCTTAAAATTATTTTTCAAAGAAAATATAAATTTTTTATATATCTTTTTGGTGTTTGATTGAAAATAAGTAAAACTAGACGAAGGTTGAAAATTTGATAGTTTCATTAATTATATTTTAAACTTTAAAAATTAATCTTTTTTTTTACATTTTTTTATGTATAACTTGATATCATTTAAATGGATTGCGGTATATATAATAAATAATAAATGCTGGATCAGTTTAACTAGAGGTAATGTTAAAATAATGCTAATGTGTTGTTTGTTTTCTCTATTTCACCTCTTAATGAACCGGTCATTTAAGAGGCTTTTAATGCATTTTAAGGATTAAGTAATAAAATTTTGGCTAAATCATTAAAAACATGCGTCTAAATTAACTACAAATCATATTTAATATTAGATTTTAAAGTTATTTTTACCATATTAAATAATTGTGTCTTAATTAAGATTTAATTGATTCAGACACAACCAGATGTTGATTCAATATTCAGGACTTAACACTTAATTTTACCAAACGACACATAACACGATAATTAATATATTCGGAAATTTAAATAAAACAATGGAAGTGTAATTAAAATTGTTTTAAAATTTAATATATTTATTTTGTTCTGTCTTTTAAAATACTACCAAATCTTATATGATTACCTTGTATTGGGTTTAATTATTTGAAAGAAAAAACTTCAAAAATAAATAAAGATAAATTAAAGGGATCCGTAAATAATCATAGATAATTAGTGTAAATGCTT
>JAYMTC010000847.1:0-10510 GCA_036897605.1 Melianthus villosus
TCTTCAGGTGCATCCACTGGGTGGGGCATCTCTAGCACACCTGCCCCCATCACAGCCTCTCTTCCAGTTTGGTCAGCTAAGATGCATACCTCCTTTGTCACAGGGAATGCTGCCATTGGCTGCTCACTCAATATCTTCTTCTCAACCTAATGTTCAGGCAAATATATCTTTGAAACAGAATACTGCGGATCCTCCGCCCGTTCAATCTTCTGAAGATACTTCGGGTCTTAATTTTGCAAGAAATGATATTAAGTTTCTTTCTGTGGATCACCAAACAGTCTTTAGTCCAAGATGCGTGGATCTTTCTCAAGGCAATGTATTGAAAAACACATTTGTGATGCCGCCAGATCAAGATGAGACTTCTCGTGTTCGTGATAAGAAAATACTGTCTGAATCAGCATATCTACCTGAAACTGAACGGAATCATATTTCTGTTGTGAAGAAGTACAAATCCCTTGAGCGTCGGGCCGAGCCCCAGTCCCCAACTAGTACTACATTTTCTCAGTCAGTTTCAAAAGAGAAGGATATTAATGGGTACAAGACTCGAGGCCCTGGTGGCAGAGGGAAAAAGTATGTCTATAATATTAGAAATGATGGCTCAAGGCTACCAATTACAGATCCTGAGGCTTCTCATCAAGATTCTTCTGGATTTCAGAGAAGGCCACGTCGTAATATTCAGCGGACTGAGTTTCGCGTTCGAGAAAATGCTGATAACAGACAATCTTTGGACTTGGTCTCATCAAGTCATTTTCGGCTAGACGATAGGTCAAATATCAATGGCAGGAGGACAGGAAATTCTGCAAGGAATGGGACAAGGAAAGTTGTAATGACGAATAGATTGCCAGAACAGACTCTCAAATCAGAATACTCAGTCTCTGGTGCAGGAAATCCACAGGAGACAAATTCTGGAAGCAGGCAAGAAACAGGTGCTGGGAAAGAGACATTGACGAGGAGTCAGAACAACCCACGTTCTGGAGAGGGTAATCTTAAGAGGAATGTTCACTCAAAGGATGATGTCGATGCTCTTCTGCAAACTGGTGTTGTTCGAGTTTTTGAGCAACCCGGCATAGAGGCCCCGAGTGATGAAGATGACTTCATTGAAGTCAGGTCGAAGAGGCAAATGTTGAATGACAGGCGTGAACAGAAGGAGAAAGAAATTAAGGCGAAATCTCGGGTTACAAAGGTTTTACTAAAATTTAGCTTCGATATCTCTTTTTCTTGCTTTTCTTTGATTAAAGAATTTATGCCTAAGTTTGATTTTGTTCTTGTTTTTTAATCTATGCTAGATGCTACGGAAGCCCCGTGCTACTTCACAAACTGATGTTATCTCAGCCAGTTTGAATAAAGTTTCTGTACAAGTGGGTGGAGAAGCAGTGAACAGCCTTCGTTCGGACTTTCGTGCGAATGAGGGACTTGGCTTAGCAAAATCTGAAATATCAACAAGATTTAACACTGCCACAGTGCCCCAGCCA
Source organism: Melianthus villosus (assembly GCA_036897605.1). Taxonomy (NCBI): domain Eukaryota; kingdom Viridiplantae; phylum Streptophyta; class Magnoliopsida; order Geraniales; family Francoaceae; genus Melianthus; species Melianthus villosus. The sequence goes on from JAYMTC010000847.1 coordinate 1,473, forward strand.
TTGGCGCCAATTGGCACTCCATCTGTGAGAAATGGTGGGAAGGGTGATAAAAAATCGCAGACCATCAAGTATATACTCTTGAATTTTTTCCCTGTTAAAATATAGAAAATACATAAATGTATAGTCTAATTTATATTTCCACAGCCCCGTGCAAACCCGCTCTCTTCATGTAGTAACTGCTGGTGGAAAGAATATTGCTTCAAGCTTAATGTTTGAGAGCAAGAATCAGGCCCCGGATAATGTTCAATCATCTTTCGACTCTTGGGGAAATTCACGGATTAATCGACAGGTATGATGTGTTTTCTTACTAACTTGTTCTAAATGATATCTCTAACGAGGTGTTTGGTTCATGAAATCAAAATTACTCTAGTTTATTTAAATTCCTGGAATCAACATTCGGTGCCCGGAAATAAATTTAATCATGTTTAGCATAAAATGATTTATATTCTCGGAGTGTTCGATTTAATGTGCTTATGTTTTACTTTAAATTCATGGATCCTGATTACCTAGTTTTTATCTTGGAATCAGGATCACTAAATTTATTGGGATATTGATTACTTGGTCCCATTTTACAAAATAAACACAGTAATCTATATTATTTGAATTAAGTTTCAAGATAGTTACATTCGATTACTCGAACTGAACACCTCATAAGTTTTTACCGAAGCCTATGTTGATGTTTAACCTTTTTAACTCTTAGAATTTCATTCGATTTACAGTTTAGGAGTGTGACTGGACTGTGATTAATTGCTACCTCTTTTCTGTATCGTCAATGTGGGGTTGTACTTTTGACATTCTGAAGTTTGCTTCCATTGCTTCTCCTTGGAACTGCACTATCTGCTGTTGCATATTAACTAGCAGTATGCTCACTTGCAGAAACTCTTTAATACACATAGAACAATACTATACACATATATTTCGGAAATGCCATAAAATATACATAATGTTTTCTTTTACGTTGTGCCATCCAATCCAATAAAATGAACTTGTAATCTAAAACTGCTGAACATAATTGGAAGAGCATCAACCTGAAACCATGAGCTTATAGCCACAGTTTTCAAACTGAAGCGCCTCGCGGCGCCATAGTCTAAAACAAGGCAACACTTATCTCTAGTGTCTCGGACAATTCAAGGCAAAATGATATATATAAAGCGCGTTTTTAGCGCATTGTGCGCCTTGCACGATGGCTCTAGAGCGCCTCGGTGTGGCTTACGCCCTTTGACAACTATGCTTATAACAGCTGCCAAACGCAGCTGCAAGTTATTAAGAAAAGCTGATATGAAAATAAGCGAAAGGAATATGTGCGTTATGCATTATGATTTAGTTAAACCAAGGAAAAGCAATATATAATAACAAACTCTTGGGTAAACATTTATTCCTTTTGAAGGAATGATGTTTGCTGGTCTGTTGACATCACTAGTCAGGCGTTGAAAATGTGTTTCCTTCTAATCTCCTGCCTAAATTTAGGCTTAGACATCCCTCTATTTCATAATCATATTGAATACTTCAGTTTCTTCAATTCTTGCATGTAGGCTTCATGCAATAGTCATTAACCTAATTTTTGTTATTTGTAGCTAAAATTTGAATGACGTGCTACATAATACTAATGATGAGTTAAAAAAAATAGAATAATATACTGGCAAGTCTGACACTAAATTTGCTGCCTTTATTCAAGATACGTGGTCTTACCCTCTTTCCATAATGCCCCAACCACTATATTGCCATCACTCCATGCTACACATACCTATTTGTCTCCCAATAGATAGTGCTCTATTTCAAAATTTATATTAAAACAAATGACATTTTCTGCATCAACGTTACTTCCCAAAAAATAATAATTGTTCATTAACTATCTAAATATGGCCACATGACCTAAGATAAATGAAGAAAAAAATGGTCCCTTTGTAAGGAAACCTAAATCTCGTATCAGGGGTGCGTTTCGGGGCATCCAAAATGAAAAATTTCGAGAGATTTCAAGAAAATTTCGAGAACGGACAAAAAAATTGATAAACATGAAAAATACTTCAATAATAAATAAAGAACATGTCATTATTTTAAATGCCTATATATATATATATATATATACACATCTTGAAATAAAGAACATGACATTTACAATAATGACATGTTCTTTATTTCACATTTACATATTATTATTGAAAATTTCGATTTTAAATTTGGTACGACCTTGAATTAGTTTTGGGTGACAAAACTTTCAAGAGTTATATATTTGTATACAATGAACAATTGTGTCCGAACTTAGTACCGTTGCAAAGTACGAGTTATAAGTTTTTTATTGATATATAGTTTGCCAAAATAGAGTTAAAACAAACATGATATGATCGACTGAAGTTAAAGACTGAATGTGAGAAATTTTACAAATATAAGGACCGTTAATGTACCTAAACAATAAAAAAATTAGCGGCTAACGGTTGATTTTTGGGACGTTACGATGGAATACTACCCGTGTCCTCAAAATCCTTTTTTTAGGGTCTACAGGTCAAAAAATAAAAATTCAGGGATTATTGGTGAGAACCGATACAAGCATGCCGACCTTTGGCGTAGTTAGCGTGTGTGTGTATATATACATATATATATATATTATATTTGCATATAGGTTGTTATATATAAGGGTTTTAGAGGTTATAAAGGAAATGATAAATGATGTTACCTAATTAAAGGCTTGTCGCGTTTGTTTCTTTGTATTCGTGACTGAGATTATGCACAATGTCTAGCGTGTTATCTCTTAGCATGGCAGTAACTTTCATCATTAAAAAAATCAGGGACTGTTGATTTCTTGGTAGAGGTTTTTGGTAAAGTGAAGTTTTAAAACCTAGTCGGTCATTGTGATTTATAATCCTTTTTCCAATATTTGTTTTATGGTTTGCTGAAGATCTCTTTTTGTTTCATGAATTGCCAACTCGGTTGATACAAATAATTTGTCCACTTAAATTTAAATCAATTTTATTTTATTTGACAGGTTATGGCTCTGACACAAACCCAGTTTGATGAGGCTATGAGACCTGCTCAATTTGATTCACTTCCTTCCGTAGATCATATTAGCTCTTTCAGTGAGCCCAGTATGCCATCATCTTCAATCTTGTCAAAGGACAAGTCAAGTTCTTCAGTCAGCCCAATTAATTCTTTGCTTGCAGGGGAGAAAATTCAATTTGGTTAGTGTATATTATTCTTACAAGTACTTTGAGTTTATATAATTCCCAATTGTTCTTCTGAGAGGTTTTGTTCTCTCAAATTCAGGTGCAGTTACTTCTCCATCTATTCTTCTTCATCCTAGCAGCCATTCTGTTTCACATGGAATTGGACCCCCAGGTCCATTTCGTCCAGACATGAAAGTCTCTCACGGTCTTTCTGCTCCTGAAAATGATTGCACTCTTTACTTTGGGAAAGAGAAAATCTCCAATGAATCATGTTCTCATCTAGAAGTTAGGGAAGATGAAGCTGCTGCTTCAGCTATTGCTGTTGCAGCCATAAGTGCTGATGAAGTTGTAGAAAATGGGCGCAGTACTGCTGTTTCCATGTCCAAAAGTTTTACAGGTGTGGATAATGATGGAATAACATCAGGTAGGACAACATCTAGTCATTCTATTCTTTTTTTATGGAAAGGATGTCAATCTGGTGCATTTTTAGTTAAACGATGTTTTTTTATTAGGTGTAGCTGGTGATCAGAAACTGGCTAGTCAGTCAAGGGCTGGAGAGTATCTTACCGTAGCTCTTCCTGCTGATCTCTCTGTAGAAAATCCACCAATTTCCTTATGGCCTCCTCTACCAAGTCCTCAGAATTCTTCGACCCAAATGATATCCCATTTTCCTGGGCGCCCACACCATATTCCTTTTTATGAAATGAATCCAGTTTTAGGGGCTCCTATCTATGCTTTTGGACCACATGATGAATGTACAACTCAATCAGACTCTCAGAAGAGTAATACCACATCTGGTTCAGGGCCACTTGGGACCTGGCAACAGTGTCAATCTGGTGTAGACTCATTTTATGGTCCCCCAGCAGGGTTCACTGGTCCATTTATTGGTCCACCAGGAGGAGTCCAAGGGGTTCAAGGTTCCCCTCACATGGTTGTTTATAACCATTTTGCCCCGGTTGGACAGTTCGGACAGGTAGGTTTAAGTTTCATGGGTACGACCTATATCCCATCTGGTAAGCAACCTGATTGGAAGCACAACCCTTCATCATCTGCTAAGGGTGTTGGTGAAGGGGACGTGAACAGTATGAATATGGCTTCTGTGCGACGTAATCATCCAAATGTTCCTGCTACGGTCCAGCATCTTGCTCCCGGGTCACCACTACTATCCATTGCTTCTCCATTAGCTGTGTTTGATGTCTCTCCTTTCCAGGTACCAAAATTGTGTATTAAGCCAGACCTGTTTCTTTTATATGTATTGTTATTGTTATACCTATTGTTGGAATGGATTAAAATTTGTTTGGCATTACTGTTCTTATAACGTCTCACAGCTTATTAAAAAAGTTTGTTGTCTCAGAACTCTTCTGACGTGTCGGTTCAAGCTCGCTGGTCTCACGTATTGCCTCTTCAGTCTGTTCCTCTATCAATGCCATTGCAGCAACAGGGTGGCATACTTTCTTCTCAACTTAATCACGGATCTCCTGCTGAACAATCAGCATCAGCTGCAAATAGATTTTCCGAGTCACAGATTTCAACACCCTCAGAAGGTAGCCAGCATTTTTCAGTAACAACAAGTGCAGCTATTACCCAGTTACCTGAAGTACTAGGGCTAGTCGACCACTCAAGCCCTAGCAATAATGGGGCTTTGTCTGAGGCTGTTGTCACTAAGAGCTTGCCTTTGAGTGCGGTTGCAGATTGCGTCACAAGTAGTGCAGTTCAAAATTGCAGTAGTGCTAGTGGACATAACATAAGTTATGTGTCCAGATCTCAATCATCGCAGCAAAAGAATGTGTCTGCCCACTATGGTCAGGCATCGGGATACAACTATCACAGAGGACGTGTGTCTCAAAAGAATAATCAAGGGGGTGAATGGTCCCACCGTAGAATGGGGTTCCAAGGAAGGAACCAGCCTTTAGGCTCTGAAAAGGGTCCTTCTACAAAGATGAAGCAAATATATGTGGCTAAGCAGAACACAAGTGGGACATCTTGACATGGGAAGAGCTTAAAAAATAAGCACCTGTTGGAGGTGCAACATGGAGGATTAGGTGTGATGGAAGCAACAAGCTCAGGCAGAAGCGTACAACGAGAATGATGATGTGCATGGTGGTGCTCAAAGGGTACAATGTTATCAGCTATAATGGACCTAACCGACAATGGATGGTTGATATATATACATTTATGGAGACCACAGCAGATTTTGAGGCATTGTAGTTTTTGGATTCTGATATTTTGCAAAACTGGTCATGTTTGTATTGTGTTCACGTTGGCAGGAAGTCAGGATTATTTTTGTGATTTTGTATTCAAATTATTGTTCTCCTGCCATGTCAAATGATAATAATAACATGATTAGTTGTGATATTTTTGTCAAGTTTTTTTCCATTTTACCTTTGTATGAGAATGTAACATGTTCACCATAAACACTTGCCAACGCCTTCATGATTTCATGATTGATGGACTCAAAATACTTGGTACATATTGCATTCTTTATTTAGCTGTTGAGACATTATTGGTGAGAACACATTTTAGAATTAATACCCTCGTTTTTGGTTTACAACCCTGCAGTTATTCCTTGTCCATCTTTTGTCCTATAAGCACACCAATATTAGCCATTTTCACCATTGACATCCAAAATCCTTATTGAACATATAAGGATACTTGTTATAGTTGACAACCATAGCAGCAGTGTTGCTATCCCCCATAAGGGCTTGATTTGACCCAAGTACTCCTGCTTTATTCACAAGCTTTTGGAAATAAGCATTGCCAAACTTGTTGCTACTTTTCACATTTAGAGGTGCCAAAGTGGTATCAGATTCGTCCAGATTTGGGCACACAGTTTGAAGGTTTTGCAGTAAAGATGCTTCCAGTGCCGTATCAGGGGATCCAGACCCTGCAAAGTCGAATAACCTTGATTTGAATGTGAAGCATTGGGCAAATCCTATAGTGTGGGCACCTGATAGTACCACAACATCCTTTAGTTGGAGACCCTTTGAGCTGAATTTTTGTGTTATGTTTTCTAGGGGTTCGAATGGAGATGGCATCTCCTGATTGGCTTTAGGCTCGTTCGCTATCAGTCCATCACGGCGACCCAATGGAATCATCTGACAAGATTTTGAGTAAATTGGATGAATGTTTTTTCCTTGATGATCATTTCCTTTAAATATGAGTTTCTGTACAACCTATTTTTGGTAATAATATAATGCACTAATTACAAATATTATATTCACATGTACAAATTTTTGGGCATTTAATGCTATTATTTCTAATATTTTATTCACATTCAATGCATAAAGTTTGGACATTGAATACACTAATTATTGATATTTTGTTCATATGTATACGTCCCAACTGGGTTAGTGGACCGCTAGTTTCAAGACTAAACTTTCCCATTGATCCTTCAAAGAATATATGGTTCATATGATTCTTGACCACCCCACTTGAATGTGATAAGTTTACTTCTCATGAAAGAATGACCGTTGAGGACAGTTCTTGGTCTGGTCCAAGACGAACTATTGTAAGAGATTTTTTGAAGCCATTGAATGAGTCTTGTGTTGGATGGACATTACACAGAAAGTACACATAGCACAAAAAAAGGAATAGGTTCTCATTTACATTAGGCCATGTTTCCGGATTGGATAGGATAAGTATGATGAGCAATCATTGGGAAAAGTGAAAATTTATCAGTAATATAAGAGTTATGGTTTATTAACGTTAGGATATAATATCCATTAGAAATAGGTGGTATATGGTAAATGTTGTAAATTATGGGAAGTAGATAAGGTAGGATATGTGCTATGTTAAATTCAACTAAAATATACCCATGTTGTTATCCTACACTATCCAGTCCATCAAACATGCCCTTATAATAAATATATTTAGAGGGATAAATTCTGTCAAACTATGGAAAGTGTTTTATTGGGCTTGTACAGCTTAAGCTTTGGTTCTAGTAACACACAATTTTTTGGGATAAAAGTCTGAAAAAGGTTTGGTGATAGTGGCTAAGTACCAAATTCGATAATGTGAAAAATATATCAATTAAATATTCATTTACTATTAGTTCGAACTTTTAGTAGAAACAGTTATTATTAAGGGTTTGAACCTCTGGTGCTGTAATTACCCGTAACTAATGCATTTGTTGAGGGCACCACTATTGGGCAAATTTAATTCCTCGTGTATTTGTCTCAAAATTAGACAATTGACAATGAGTTACGTTTCATATCGAAAAAAATAAGAATTATGGCTTCCGCGTAAAAGAGAGTGCTAAAGAAAAATTAATTAAATATTGGCACCATTATTGGGCCAATTTAATTCTCCTTATGCCTTACTCAAAGTTAGGTAGTGGATTATCGGTTACGCTTTATACCGAAAAAATAAAATTTTCGGCTTTCACATGAAAGAGGGTGCTAAAGATATATTATTTATTTACTATCAGTTTGAACTTTTCAGAGAAACGGTTATTTATGAGACAATAAGCGTAACCATAATAAAACTTGACACAGTGACATCTAGTTTGATCTTCATAAAAAAACTATCTGTAGAGTTATTGCCATTCATTTTCTTTAATGTTCTTGACATTTAAATTTCTGTGTTTTCTTCTTGAAGTATCATTTTGTAGTCAATTTTTTTTTACAAGATCTTATTTGTCTTTGCATAGCCATGACATAAATTGATTTCATTTGGTCCACATAACATATCTGAAAAGTTAGCATTTAACCGTTTTCTAATTTATCGATATTTTGCTCCTGTTTTTTGTACGTAGCGGTTAATATTTGATAAGCCTGAAGATGGAGTCAGGAAAATAGTTCTCGCGACTAATATGGCCGAGACCAGTATCACCATCAATGATGTTGTATTTGTGGTTGATTGTGGAAAAGCAAAAGAGACATCATATGACGCACTAAATAATACTCCTTGTTTGCTTCCATCATGGATTTCCAAGGCTGCTGCTCGGCAAGTATGGTGATATTCTGTAATCATCTTTTATGGAAAACTGCATTTTATCATGTTGTGAGTTGTCAGTGTTGTTTTATTTTCCTCTCCTTTCAAATAATATTGATTAACAGGATGATGATGATGATGATGAAGTGCTGTACTTCATTCATGTTAAGTTTTGGTTTATCTTTATTGTTGATACTAAAAGTTCTTGGGAGCTGTATATGATGTGGTTGAATTGCCTGTCATAGAATGTTTATAGTTGCCTTGGTGATGAAAGAGTATAGCTCTGAAACTTAACTCCTTACTCTCGAACATTACATGTTTTACCCTAATTTAAAATCATAAGGTTGACTTTATTGGCGAGTTGGCTTTGATTTGATAGGCTAAGTTGCTTCTGTGATTACATAATGTTGAGACATTTATGAAATTGATACCATGCTTTCCAACCTTCCACAAGCATAATTGTGTTAATCAGTATATGTATATGTCACTCTTAGTACTAGGCACAATAGATCAACTTGATCAACTTGTAGGGGACAGAGAGCAGCAAGTATACTCACCGGGATTTGTCAGCATGTCATCCAAATGCTAATGTTGTGGTGTTTGTCAACGTATTTTTAACATCATTGAGCATGTAAAATCAGGAATTTGAGTCGAACTTTTGTTAGATCTTTAGGGATAAGAAAGTATTTTGTATTTTATAAAGATTAATGGATTTGTAAATATTTTATTCATCCAACCTTGTATATACCATAATATATATCATTTTTGTTCGTATTTATTTTTTCATTTTTATTTTTGAAATCAGTAAAATGAGCAAATACTTGGTAGATTTCGCGAGATAGCTTAAGAATATCTTTCATGTGTGCTGAGGTTGTTGAAATCAGGTTCCTATTGATTGGGGAACAGTTGGGGCTAGAATTGTTACTGTAGAATTGTATGATTCTGCCA
>JAYMTC010000848.1:0-10496 GCA_036897605.1 Melianthus villosus
ATATACATATATATTGTAAGTTTACATCTGCGCATGTAAAATTCAATCAAATTACTAAATCAATAATTTTTTATTTCGTTCGATATAAAATAAATAACTATATGAAAACAAAATGAAAAGTAAACTTGAATATAAAATCATTGATTTGAAGTATAATTACAGTCTCTTATAAAAATAATATAAATATACAAAAGTAAATATTTATTTTATTTCAAACAAAAAAATTCTAAAAATAAGTAATTTATTGGAAATTTTACCATTGGTCTCTAAACTTATTACAATTTTCACTATTGGCCCTTGAACTTATGTCAGTTTTTATTTAGGTCCTTTTTGTGCAAGTTTCCATTTTTACCCTTCATCTTAACGAATATTTTAACCAATGCTTAACGGTAGGACTATAGGTGAGATCGAAAGTAAAGTTCGAGGACTGTCGGTGCCAAAGTGAAAGTTTAGAGACTATAGATGAAAAGCAAGATAAGTTCAGGAACCACCGTTGTCATTTGTTCTAAGATAATGTATCACCACTCATAATGTATATTTGTCTTGGTATCGATGTCCATGTATCTAATTAAGTGTGAGTATATGTATTATCAGTACATGTGCATTATATGATGTTCCATTTCTCTATAGTATATGTACTATAGAGTAAGAAATATTATTTGTGAAGAAAATCTTTTTTCCATCTCTATTCCAAAGTTCTCAACAAAGGTTTATTGTCAAAAATCTGCCTAACAAAAATTTACTGAAATATAAATTATAGGCTTAATTCCAAATTGGTACCCAAACTTAATCGTTTGACCAATCTGATAACCTTACTTTCAAATTAGCCTACACGGTATCCTTACCATTCAACTTATTTCATATTTAGTTTTCCGTTCAAAATTTCTTTTACCATTATAATTTTATAGTCCGACCCGTAAGTTTGGACGAAACGAAAATCAAACATGGAATAAGTTAAATAGTAAAGATATTATGTAAGCCGATTTAAAAGTAAGGATACCAGGTAGACCAAACGCTTAAATTTGTATACCAATTATGAAATTAAACATTTTTTTTTATTAATTCTTGTAATTAAATTATGGCATTTCACAGCTAGATCCAAGACGTTTGTACAAGACCGTAGATTCACAGGGAGGTCAAACATTATCTTTGATGAGTTGGGGTACTATTTCTTCTGAATCTTTTATGGATAAATTTAAATTTGAATTTTGGACTTTTTATGATGGAGTTTTTTAGGGATTTTATAAGGGTCCTTTTAAAAATATAAATTAGGTGGCCACTCAAATAAAACAGAAAATAAAGAATAAAATAAAAAACCCATTTTATTGATCGACTCAAAACATTTTTTTAGTGGTTTGAAAAAGTGAAAGTAAATAATGCTATATCTAGTGAAACAATATAGGTGGCTACTCAAATAAAATGGTAAAAATAAGAAAATTACTGATTTTATTGATCAGACTCTAATAGTTTGTGGTTTGAAAAAGCGAAAGTAAATATTGAGTTACGATTCTTTTTTCAGTTTCTTCTCTCGAGACATATCGTCTATTTATTCCTTAGGAAATACAGAAGTACATTTCAACAAACAAATAAGAAAGAAATCGTCCTAATTAAAACATACAATGGTACTGGTTATTATTTTAATGAAATTTTCAAATAATACGTATTTTGAGAATCTCTTTTAAATATGATAAAATATATTAAAATCTTCTCATGACCACTCATCTCAAAAGTATATTAAGATATCTTTTATATATAAGGCATAAATCTGTAAAGAATCTTAAAGGAATTTCACTGCAACAGACACAATATTCAAAAGTATAAATCACCTGGCTTTCTCAAAGGCTAGAAGCATCATTAATTCGATCCTCACAAAGCCTTTTCAGATTACTGAAACCTCTCAAATCCCCTCAATTTAACTTACTAGCTAAATTAACAAGAGACGATTAAGAGACGGGGTAGACTCTAACATCATCCAGAACAGGGCCACACATATGACCATAATCATTTAGCTTAGTGTGATAATATGCACTATAAAATGTAAGCCTTGTCCTAGCTGATACTGCTAGGAACTTGAGGCTTCCAATTTTTGTCCCTCCCTTTCCAACAGATACATGTCCGATTTTGACAGTTCCCTTGGCAGCAAAAGCTTCGACCATCATGGATCCATGGCAGCCATTTTTGGCATCTCCAATGGTAAATGTCAGATTATAATACTTGTTTGGAACTGTTCTAATGATTTGGGCAATGGCACTTTCTCTTCCTGCAACCAGTTCGATTGCAACTTTCTCTGAGGGAACCTCGAAGTGCTTGCGGTCAATGTACTTCACAGGCTTGAGTGATTCAATAATCCAGCCTGGGAGTGGTGAATATAGGTCTTGTTGCTTCGGTGGGATTAGTATTCCAGTTGAGAAACTCTTGAAGACATGTGGGCCAATTTCAAAACCACCATTTTTTACTAAATTACCTGCACATGGATAGATAAACACCAAATAATTAAACAAGAAAACAGTTGTTATAATATTCTTTTATTGCCATACCCATTTTTTAATATTTGGTGGTACAAACATTAAATGAACACTATACCATATGATAAGTTATAAAGTACCACGTTAATCATAGTTCAGCATCTTATTACTAAACATTCACAGGTTATTTAATGCAAGGATATGGAAGTATCCGTGATTCTAGTGAAATATGTGTAATAATTAATGATATCCAGTATATGAAGTGTTTTCATCCTCAATGTGAATGATTAAAAGTAGACATGCATTAACATGTAATAAATCGTATTAACATAATTAAAAATAGATGTATATATATTTTAACGTGTCTTATCGTATCTTACTGTGTCACATAGTACCACCATATAAACACAAAAGTGTTGCACCAAGAATAGAAGATCTACACTTATTTAAAGACCATAAGTAGGATAGTCCTTTATTTGTTATCTACGATCTTGAAAATAAAAACTGTATATTAATAAGGAAAAGTACTAAATCATATCTAAAACTATTTATAAATTAATTACCTTTAGCGTATTGGAGAGGGAGAAGTTCTTTAATTGCAATGGCATCCAAAAGAGGTCCACAAGTAGGATCTTCTTGAACCCCAGGATTGTAAAATGTGACTTTGACAACCTTAGCATTTGCCTTAAAAGCCCATGCATAAGTGTCACCTCCATTGCTGCTATAAAGGGTCTGAACAGGAAGAGTTTCTGCTTGGCCAGGGACTGACACTGTTAGCGTCTCATCTTGAGCACAAGTTCTGGTGACAGCAAACGTGAGCGAGTAAATTGAGCCTAGTTTAACCACAACATTTTGAGAGATGGAGGCTTCATTGCCTAGCCTTAGTGCATGGACCCCTCGAGGGACAGGAAAGTAGAATCCACCTGGTTGAGGCCCACCTGAGATGTACTCCACCAAGCCCTTGATTTCCCAGTTTGGGAGTGAGTACTTCCCTAAAATGACTGTTTTGTTCAGATTTGATGGCTGGGGACTCTGCTCAAAGTTTCCATTTCTAAGGAATCCTGCAGATACGTTCATAAAAATAGCAAACAAGAGTATGAGAGAACATTATAGGATCTAAATCACGACACAAACAAAAAGAAACAAAGCTAAATGAGTGCATTACCATCGAGGGGTGGAGTAACAGCTGAAGAACCAGAACCATTGTGAAGAGAGAATAAGAACAAGCAGAAAAGGAAGAAAAAGAAAGCCATTATAATGAACTCAAAGGAATACCAATATAGGGAAGAGAGACTCCACAATGCCTAAAGCTAGCCGATTTGGATAGATACGAAAACTAATCCCACAGACTTATATAGAAGGATATTCGAAATGAAAGTGCAAGGAAACTGATTCTCATTTTTCAACTTTCGTTTTAAACTACACATGTTCCGTAATTTGCTCCATAATTAAATTTTCCAATGCAAAAGGAACCTTCTTTTGTACATGTACAAGGGAAAGGGATCACATGGGTTAAATTCATGGACTTTTGTGTTCATTTAACCCTATGTTTTACACAAAAGTCATCTTCCACTAAACACTACCATAATCACATGTTTGCAATAATAACTTAAACAATATTATTCAAGTACCAATTTCGGACAACAATTAGGTTAAACAATTTCTAATAATTTATGAGCCGTGTAGTAGGGACTTGGGAAGCTTAACTCCGCTTCCGTAGTTCATTCCCTCCATGAGCGATTATTCCCCTTACAGAATTAGTTAAGAAAATAAGACATGTAAGTTACCGGTGTTGGCCGGAACTCCTCTTTCGTCGCTGACGGCAGGGAGATCATCCGTTTGTCTTTATGCAGGCAAGAGATTTGGGGAAGATAGGCCACTTGTTCGTTGGACCTCTTTTGGTCATTAAGTTTGGACAGGATCCTAATTTTTTTTAAGTAAATCACAACTTTCTATCCCACATTCAAGATAGGACGACATGATCCTAAATTTGATTCGTTTAATCATAATTTCAAAAGAACGGGATCAGAATAAGTAATTAAAAATATACATTTTTGAACAAACTCTCTCGTTAAGAGTATTATCTTTTCAAAAATTTCCTCTCTGGTTAGAATTTGATGTGCTGATTATCATTCTAAAATGAAATACGAGTCAAATTTGAGTGTACGATTCTATTACAGAAGAATCTCTATTATCAGACTTGAAAAATTTGATATTAATAGATGCATAATGCTCTAGAATTGTAGTTATTTCATACAAAATCACTGCTAGCGACGTACATCATATTCCAGTGGGAAGATTGGTCACCAAGAAGCGAATAAATTATGATGCATTTAAAAGATCTATGGTATTGACACAGACGTAGTGAAGAAGATGTGGAAGTATGCAGATTGGAAAACTATATGTTTACTTTCATTTTCGAGAATGAAGGAGATATAAATGGTGTATTACTTGGAGGATTATGTAATTTTGACGATCAACTGTTAATTGTCAATACTGTCTGAAAATCCAGAGAAAATAGATTTTAATTATATATCATTCGGATCCAAATTTATGATCTACCTTATTTGGTGAGAAACAAAGCAACAGTCAAGCGTATTGGTATTTTATTGGGGACGTCAAAGATATTGAGTGCAATGACAAAGGATTATGCATGGCCCCCTTTGTTAGAATTCGTGTTGGTATAAATATTTGAAAACCACTGTTTCGGGGGACAATTACAGATGAAAATCAAGCAAAATCATCAATAGTGCAGTTCAAATATGAACATCTCACCACTATATGTTTTTAATGCGGAATATTGGGGAAGGAACATGGTAAATTGACTTAAAATTAAGACACTTGGATGCGAGCCGGATCCATCCGCTATCCATTTCATCATAAGGTACAATCTCCTTCCATTGTTACTCTTATAATCTCTGATCTTTATGGGTGGACTCAGGTATATTTTCAAAATCAAAGTTATAGAGTCTGGTAAAAGAAAATGCATTCTACAAATATCGGATACACCATATACTAGGATTTATCAGAAATTCAAATGGAAATGAATAGTCATAAATGATAAAGAAACAAGAATCAAACTGGTCGCAATGACCAGGATCAATGAGTGTGTGATTTATAACTGTCAGAGATTAGGCGATCCCCGAATGATAAGGTGTCTTCGCGAGCTTGTTAAGGAGAATGAGCCCATAATTTTTTTTTCGGAAACAAAAGTAACATCTATTGAATGAAAATTTCTTAAGAATAAAATTTTCATGCATAACGTATTCCCGGTTGAAAGTAATGGTAGAAGTGGAGACTTAGATTTATGTTGGAAAGAAGGAATATCGGTTACAATCAAGTTATATGTAATGAACCACATCAACGTAGAGATTATACATTATACAAGAATATATGGTTACCCATAAGTGCAAAGAGAAACTTAACATGGAATTTATTGTGATCGCTTCGAAAAAGATCAGATAAATCGTGGGCTGTATAAGGGGACTTCAATGAAATGTTGTATTCAAATGAAAAAAGGGAGGTGCTCCACCATCTTTCCAATGCATGAAGACATTTGGTGATACTCGTGAGTACTTTTAGAGACCTGATTCTGTGTCGTCTGACAGACAACGTCACTGGTACCTAACGATAAAATTTGAGACGTAAATCTATATCTGGAACATAGAAAATATCTAACGAATCTTTAAAACTATATATGTGAATTTAAATTGAATAGGGGCTTTGTAAAATTAATATTAAATATGATGGTTTAGAGAGAAAGTAGTACTAAAATTTAATTGTAGCGCAGTGGGACAATGTGATTTTTGAATTGGTGAAGTCGGAGGTTTGAACCCATCTTTCCATGTTTGAAAGATTTTTTAAGAGAAAGATTGTGAGAAAATTGGATTTTTATATATAAAATCTCTAGAGTTCTTATCAAAGTTGGTTTTTTAGGCATAAAAATTATAGAGTTCTTATCAAAGATTCAAGATAATTGTTTGGTTAAGTTTAACTGAATGAACACAGTAGTATTTATTTATTTGCTCTTCATTATGTTCTCTTTACTTCTTTAGTTTTAATGCTTCTCATTATATTATTATTTTTTATTTATTTAATGTTTTATCATTCAATATTCTCTTTAATATCCTGTTAGGGTCTTGTAATATTTAAAAGAATTTTTTTTTAATAAAAGTGTCAGGTGCTAGACGTTACCGTTATTGCACGCTCTATTGATGATTGTGGGATTATTGAGTGGATTTTTAGTAGATTATTTGAGTGGTTTTTTGAGAGATTTTTGAAGAGAAATATTGTGAGAAAATTGGTTTTTTGGGTAGAAAAACTCTAGAGTTCTTATCAATGATTCAAGATAATTTCTAGTTTATTATTTGGTTAAGCTTAGTTGAAGGAACAATGTAGTATTTATTTTATTTGTTCTTTATTATGTTCTCTTTTCTTCTTTAGTTTTGATGCTTCTTATTATACTCTTTTTAATTATTTAACGTTTTGTTCTTCAATATTCTATTTAATATCATGTTAGGGTCTTGTAATGAGCTCAGTGATACATGATGGAGAGTTGAAATTTATTATCTTATTATATTTTAGCTTAGTTGTTCTTAACTCTATTTCTCTTCATCCCCCATGATTATAAGCCATCCAACAAACTCATGATTTTGTTAGGGTCTTGTAATAAGCCATACGATACAAAGAGTGATGGTGAAATTATATTCTAGTGTGTTAGAATATTTGGAGTGACATGTGTCATCTAAATCAAATCGAGTGGTTTAAGACCCACAAAGTGATTGTAGTTCCTTTATTTTTCTAAATTTCATCTAGATTTTTAAATTAACGAAATTTATACATATTTAGCCAACATCCATGGCTAAACTCTGTAAAAATTTCAAGGCAAAATGCCTCTGTTTGGTAGGTGTTGAGCGAGTTTTGATCGCTTTTTGCAACAAAATATGAGTCACAAATAATATAATAGTTTCAAATAAAGTCGAGTATTGCATCTACAGGGAATGTTAAATCAAGTACAAAAAATGTAATATATGAGCATGAGGTTCTTCTCGCTCAATATCACCTCCATATGCACTATGGCCAGCATTTGTAGAATGGTAGACTTAATTTCGAAAATTTTCGCAACAACAGTTGGCTTTTCAATGCACGAACGATATCCCAGGTGGTTCGGCATGGCGAACTCTCGAAGAGTACGATTGTTCTCATGGTGCTCCAGTTGATCATCCATGACTATCTTGTGTTGATTTTCCTTCTCTTGTCTTTTCTCTATTAGAAAACGGTGAAAAGTCCGCTCGATTTTTGGATCAAAGTCAAGAAAATTTGAGCTTTTTGTTTGTCGCATATGATGAGAAAATTCTTGAAAGAAAATTTAACAAAGCAGAAAAATTAAATAACTTCTAAATTACTAAGAACAATAATTTTCTGATATTGACTATTGCATTCCCCAACGACGCCAATTTGTTGAGTGTGTTTTTTTTATCGCGTTTCCGAAATAAAATAAGGGTCACAAATAATATAATGGTTTCAAAGAAAGTCGAGTATCGTCTTCACAGGACAGTTTAACCAAGTACAAAAGACGTAATTAATCCTAATATCTAGAAAATTGTTTAAAGAAAAAAATTTAAAATTTCAAGAACTCAATTAAAGAATTCAATAAATCAAAAACTCTTTTGGGTGAGACTCCTAATAAGATTAAATGACTGAAAATAAAAAATAAGGAAAGTAACACTTAAGAGTGTTAGAACTTTTATGGTTATACTAATTAACCATTTAGATGAGTACCATATATTAAGAAAAAAAAGTTAAAGTGAGAAACACGTGAGAAAATAAAGTAAATCTTGATCACAGATTTTTGAAGTAAGAATTTCTCAATAAAATATGTTAGTCTTATATGATTTTCTAATAATATGAGATAATTTTTTTAATTATTATTAAGTGTATGCTAATTCCTCCAAGAAATCTTAGTAAGGTACTAAGTGAACTTAGCTATTGAGATAAAGTAGTAAAGTGTGCCCTTACTTATCTTAACTGACACTTCTTAGGTATGTACCTACGAGTAACTACGACATATCATCTTAGTATTTTGCGAGTCTTAACGGCTGTTTGATTGAGATTAAAGAATGATTAGTAAATAGTCCTTAAAAATAAGTAGTTTGACATTAATTGTCAATTAATCTATGAGTAATAAGAATGTCTAATAAGATTTAACATGTTCAGTCTGATTAGAAAACTTCTATCAGTTAAGAAGAAGGGAAAAAATTCGAGGACGAATTGTATTAAGGGGGAAAGAATGTGATGATCCAAAAATTTTAATTTTGTTTATATGCATGTTAAATAATTTCGATGATTTTTATGTGTGTCACGTATTTTAAATTTTTTAAAAAAATTTGTGCTTAAATTGTTATTTTCGCTAAGTATCTCGTGGACATGATATTAACCCTAAGTGCGGTAATTTAATTTATGTTGAGTAAGTCAATTTTAAAATGTAAATAAAAAGATGGACCAATAATATAAAAGAAGAATAAATAAATATACAAAATAAATAAAATAATCAATTAAATAAAATAAATAAAGGAACAAAACAAAGAAAATAAAATAAAATTAAAAAAAAAGGGAAAGTGGATGCAAAGTCGGCAAAAAAAAAGAGAAAAGTCCCAATAGCTTAATCTTCCATGCTTGTCTTCCACCGACTCTTCTCTCAAATTCCTATTAACAGCCCTAATTAAAAATTAGTCCATATTCTCACATTCTTCTTCTTGAACTGAATGAACCTAGGGTTAGGGTTTGTTCAGCTTCAATTTTCTTATCCTAATAATTGTTAAATCGCACTTTTATTATGTATTAGCGTATTTTTTTACCACAATGAAAGCTCTCGTGAAAACAATACAGTCTTCACTGTCTATTATGCATTCGCAGAACTCGAGCTGAAGCCTTAACGAGGGGATTCATGACACTGCTCTGCACAACTGACACTTTGAGTGCCATGGGCAAGGGAGTGCACTCCAAAAAGACAATTAGCTTGGAATATGTTATCTTTGTTTACGACATTGGGAATGCTCTTTTTTGAAGTGAGCTTGGTGGCCTTTTTAGTCCAAGGTAATTATGCAAGTGGGTTGGAGGCCTTAACACCAACTTTTGCTGCATTAGGGATTGTTGTTGGAATTGACATACTTCTCAAGGTCTAAAATTAATTATTGCATTGGTGGAAGATGCATGCAGTTTATAGTTTTGCTAGTTTAAACTAGCATTTGATTCGTTTTGGCAAATTTCTGAATATTTTTAATTGCTGCATTGAAAGGAATATGCATATAACTGGATATATATGATATAGATTATAGAATAGATTATAGCCTCTCTGGTGCCAGTTATAACTGGATATATATGATATAGTCTATGTGGCGCCAGCTTTAACTGGATATATATGATATAGTATGTGTGGCACCAACATAGCTAGATATATATGATATAGCCTGTGTGGCGTCGACATAGTTGGATATATATATGATATAGTCTGTGTAGCGTCAGCTTTAGCTGGATATATATGATATAGCCTGTGTGGCGCCAGTATAGCTGGATATATATGATATAGCCTGTATGACGCTAGCTATAGCTGGATATATATGATATAGCCTGTGTAACGCCAGATAGATGAATATATATGATATAGCCTATATGACGCCAACTTTAGCTGGATATATATAATATAGCCTGTGTGGCGCCAGCTTTAACTGAATATATATGATATAGCCTGTGTGGCGCCAGCATAGCTGGCTATATATGATATTTTTATATGAGTATGGCCATATGTTATGTTCAGTTAAGCATGCTTAGTAGTATATAAAAACTATTTGAAACTTAGTCTTGTAGTATGAAATGCCGATAAAAGCTAAGCAATGTATAATTTAATATATTTGTAATGTGATTAAGTATAGATGATTTTGGATGGTATACCATTATATCACTACACTTGTATGTTGTTTTCGGCTCTTCTTGTGATTAACATGTGAAGAGGATGGTGATTAGATAAATTAT
>JAYMTC010000849.1:0-10495 GCA_036897605.1 Melianthus villosus
CTACTTGCTGGCAAATGACACAGTAGATGACATCATATGGTAGGTTCATCTGTTTTGTCAATGACAGTGCTGTCTTTTTTCCTGTAAAATTTGTTATCTAACTTCTTTTGGTCGGACAAGATGGTCTATTTAACTATAATATGCTCGTTCACAATGATGATGTTCACAATGATGATGGTTGAATGGTTATCCTTTTATGTCTCTCAGGGATGTTGTCCAGGGCAAGTTGGAAAATTTAGGACAGGTAATTGATTTCTCTTGGCATCTTCTTTCTTTGCCTCTTTTTCTTTGTTTCTTTGGATCGGTGAAATTTATTTCACTACTGACAACATGCAATGAAATGCTATTTGTTGTACGATACCATTAGCTCGATTTCCTTGTGGGGTTCAATTTATGAGTGATTTTCATTGAGGTCAACGTTTCTTCCTTTTATTAGTAACCTAAAATTCAAGTCCTTGAATGACTAGATGCTCGATGGCCATGAAAGTACCTTGCAAGTCTCTACTAGCCTGGTGAGAAGTAGCCCCGCAAAGCAGAAAACACTGGTCTCTTTCATGAAGCGTTGTAACAATACAGATGGCACTGAACGTCGGCCCAAGAATAAATTCCCCCGACTGTAATTGTATACCATGCAAACTACAACTCAAACCTGGAAGTTGAGGCATATGTGAGGCGAGAAGGCCACAATACAAAACCAACAGTATCACAGATGCATCCACATGGAAATTATGATATTTTTGTTCAAGTGCGACGACCCAAACCAAATACATGGGCCGTACGTGTATAAATTGAGATTGTTGTAGAGTTTTCTGACTCTTGCATTGCAGGATCGGCATAAAGTTGTGCTTTTACCTATACTAGGAATAGGAACTGTAAGAAACTGAAGTGATTTAGGCATGTAAAAAATGAATTTATTAATGGAATCCTCCTGTATATGCTTCTCCTCTAAGGCTACGTTTGTGTAGAGTATTTTAATTATCTTACTTTTTAGCTTATTTTATGTATAAAAAAACTCATGTATAAGGTTTTAAAATTTTAATTTATTATATTTTATCTTAAATATAAGGGGTTGTGAAATAGTACGTATTTTGAAGGAATTTCAAAACTCCTAAAATCATCCCTCTTAGTATCATAAAAATGATGTAATTACATATTTATACATACATTACAAGTACATAAGAATGAGTAAAATAAGATAATTGAAAAAGTTTGTATTTGAATATCATATCCAAACACATTTTGAAGGTCATTTTATTAGTTAATTTCAAATCTTCTTTATATCTATTTGTGAGGATGAGGATGCCAGCTCTCCCTAATAGTTCCATCTCATTATACTTTATATTTTTATATGAGGTTTTGGTCTATTATTTGTTCAATGTTCTTAAATCTATACTATATAAATATTTATCTATTATTGATTCAAACTTTTAGTAAAAAAATAAATTTAAATATTTGTTGTTATACATTTATTCTCTAATTTTTCATGCATTAATTCAATGCATTATTCTTATACTAAATATTCGTGTTTTACTGACTCAAAGTAATGTAATAAGTTTTGTTGCGTAATTGAGAGTGTTAAATATATCAATTATATATCAATTTACTAGCAATTCGAACTTCAAGCATAAATAGAATTTAATAACTAGAAGGTTCATAGTGTCTGACAAACTTATGGAAGATTGACACAAGTTAATTCTTAATGTATCATAAGTGACCATAATATAATTGAGAACTCTTAATTACAATGAACCACATATAAATGCATTTACACTTATTGACCTATTATAATTTTGAATGAATAGGTAGAATTCTATTGTGTTCATTTTTTGTTTGGGCGTAATGTTTTATTTAATTTATTTGTGTTCGAATATATGTGTAATGGGTTTAAGGAAGAAATTTTAGTTGCCCAACAATAGAGTAAACAGTTCAGATTATTACAAAAATTAAGGGCATCGGTGACCGATTTCGTCGGTGTCTAAAAATACAAAGTAAGTCGTTAATGTAGTTTAGCAACCGAAATAGTTGGTCGCTAATTCGGTCTCTATAATCATGGTCGCTAATTGTTTCAGTGACCGATTAAAATCACACGGTCGCAAAATCAACGACTGACATGTTGGTCTCTATTTCGGTGGTTGATTCTGCGACTGATGCCCAAAGAAAAATAGAGATAACTTGCGACCTTATTTAGCGAGCGAATATTCGGTCGCTAAATAGCTCATTATTTAAAGATCGAATCTTCTATCGCTAATTTGGTATTTGGAAGATATTGGGGCCAAATACGCTGACCAACACAGCGACCCAAGATTCGATCGCTAATAATATCGACCGAAATATCGATCGCTAAAGTAGTCGCTATTACAGATTCACTTTAGCGATCGATCTTTTGATCGCTAATTAATGTCTAGATTAGCGACCGACTTCGGTCGCCAGTCGATTGCTAATATAGAACCAGGAAAACATAAATTGAAAATCCGAATTTTCCAAAATTTTAACCTGATAAAGATAACAAATAAATATAACAACCGTCCAGAATGTCTAAACTATACAAATGCAACAAGTTTATAACCAAACAACTAAATTTTCTTAAATTCAATGTTCATAGATCAAATATGTGTAAATGTTACATATTAAGAGCCAAAACTTCTTACAACCTAATATATATATCTAATCTACTAGATGCTAGTCATCCTTGTGGCCGCCTTCCTTATTGGCAAAGTCATTATGACCAGAATCTACTTTTAACATAACCTAAACATTTATTACTAAACAAAGTTTACATAAAAACTAATACAAAGTAAACTGTATTTACATTTTCATTTCAAACATACATATATCATCTGAGCATAAGGTTGTGCTGATGCAGGCAACGAGGCTATAGGTTGTGTAGGGCCTGAAGGTAGAGTAGATGCCAACAAATGCTGCATTATCGTGAACTGTGCAACCAATCGAGCAATGCGGTCGTTCACCTCTGCCATTCCACGAATTAGTTATCAATCGTATATCTATGTTATAAAGACATTGCATGACATTGGCTTTCTTGTGGGAACATGTGACAAAATCGAGACACGCATTTTCCAGTGACCTGAACCAGATTCAGCACCTGTTTCACGAACATGTAATTTTGCATAAATTATATATAAAGTTTATATACAAAAAAAAAACAACCAAAGTGTGATAAATATGATCAAAGAAACAAACATGAAATCATATAGCAATTAAGTTCACAAGTCAATTATGTTTCACATGACTATGACATTATTTTACCAAAAATCCTTAAGTAATTGAGGCTGAAAATATCAACTTAGGCGTCGTTTGGTAAAATTAAGTGTTAAGTCATGAATACTGAATCAACATCTGAATGCGTCGGAATTAATTAAGAGTTAATTAAGATAAAATGACTTAATGTGGTAAAAATAACCTCAATATCTAATGTTAAATATTATTTAGAGCTAATTCAAATATAAACTCTTAATGATTCAGCCATAATTAAGATCCTATTAAGACGTACTACCAAACAGGTTCACTTAACACTTAATGATTAAGTGAACTATCATATTAAGAGGTGAATAAGAGGTCACAAACAACACCTTAGTATTGCTCTTCTGAATATCACCTCTGAATAAAAAATACTAAGTGTCGATATGCTTAATATATTTGTTATTCTTTATAAAGAAAAACTACAACAATATTGTAAAATTTAATCTTTAGTGACCTCTTAATAGAGTCGACAGTTTTTAAGCCCTTCAATGAAGTTTCTTAATAAAAATGAACGATGTTTCCTCATAACTTGCAAGGAACTCTAATTTTATGGTGATAATTTCATACTTCTTCAAGATATAAGATCATTTGTAAGAATGAGGTATATGAAGTTAATTTTCTTGAATTCACATATTCAAGAAAATATGATTAGAAAATTTAATCACCTCCAAGTTTTAGTGTACATGTATGTAAACTTTTAATTCTTTATTCCATATAGATATCTCAAGCTCTCTTTAGCGACTTTTAAAATTTAATGGATAAATCATTTTGATATCATCCTAGAGACCCTAGTACATTACCATTATTAAGTCTTGTATGGATCTAAGAATGCATTAGGTTACTAACAAGTGAATTGTATGGTGTATCTATAATTTTTTCTTATTCCAAAATGTCGTGTCGATATAGACTAAGACAAACATAATATTCATTGATTTTGTGTCTATTAACCTCTATGATAATGAATAAGAGACTTCACCCATATTCTTCAAGTCAAAGTTCTTCTTAACGAAATATACAATCTCATGTAGCTAACTCAAAACACTACTAGTAAGCAATATATCTTATTGTTGGGAAATTGAGTCCTTATATACAATATTTTTTTTTTATTATTGATTAACAACAAATTTAAGTTTTATTTCACTTGGATCCCCGTAAGCTCGTCTACTAAAGCCAAAGAAGCATGAAAGCTCCTAGAGTGCATTCAAAGATGGATACCTCTAGAATCAATTTTGTAAGTACAAAGCTCAAACATTCTATACTCATGCACAAAATTCATAATTTTGTACTAGTTTTTTAGCATCATCCATAAATCATTTTTGTACATGTAACATATGGTTTTTTTTTATAATTGGAATACTCCTATCTATAATTATAAGAATCAACCAAAGTATAAAATTGAATTTTGGAGGCCCCAGGAAGAAAAATACCCAAAAATTTACAAAATGACAGTGAAGTTGGCGATTACAATCGTCATATTCGGCGATCAATCGCCGTTGTTCAAATACTGGCCAAGCCCCTTGATTTTGGCCTGGCGATCAATCGCCAATATTCGGCGATTAATTGCCACTGAACAAATTTCACTTGGAGATTAATCGCCAATAAGCCGAGATCAAATTGCCGATACGCAGATTTCGGGAGATAAACTAGTCGTTTTAATTTCTCATTCTCGTCCCACTTACTTAAAATCATTTCAAACGGTCACAAATATTTCCCACCATGTTTTTCACTATAAAAGGGAATTCATACCTCTTTGAAATACACTTACAACACTCATACATGAGGTAAAAGTCATTGTTTTGACACATAATAAAAATTTCCTGTATGGGTGAAAAAACACGAAGCAATGACATGAAAAAGAAAATGTACAGATTGGGGTAATTTGTGTGCGGAGTAACGACCCATCTCTTCCCCTAGTAAAAATCTACCCAAAACCTCCTGAATTTCAATATTGTTCAAGCCATTTCTTCTCACGTTCTATTCTTTCTCTCAACTATCTCATTTTGTTGAGGAGTACTTGGAGAATAGAAATTATGAGATATTCCATTTTCGTCACAAATTTTTTCAAAAAGATAATTTTTAAATTTTCTCCCATTATGACTACGGATAGTCACAATAGAAGATCCCTTTTGATTTTGCACTTTCTTAAAAAGGAAGTGAAAACATTGAATGTTTCATCCTTATGAGTTAAGAATAGTGTCCAAGTGTATCTAGTGAAATCATCTACAATAACCATGTCATAACGTTTATGACCCAAACTTGCGGTTCGAATTGGACCTAGCAAGTTCATGCGAATGAGCTCAAGATCTTTTGACGTACAAATAAAGTTATCGCACTTAAAAGAAGCTCTCACATACTTTCCTCTTGCACAAGCATCACAACGTTGATCTTTTCCAAAATCAATCTTTGGTAAGTCTATCACAAGATTATTTTTCACAAACTTGGTGATTGTACTCATGCTAGCATGTCTAAGTATTTTATGCCATGACCAACTTGAGTCATCAAGAGAGACAAGACATAAAGGCTCCTCATTACTTATCATGATAAGGTAAAAAATGTAAACATTATTTTCTCTAAGTCCAACAAGAATATAGTTGTCGTCCTTTTCCCTAACAACCATGCAATGAGATGAATTAAAAATAACTTTATTTCCTTTGTCACAAATTTGACTTATGCTAAGAAGATTATACTTTAAACTATCAACAAGAAATACATCACTAATGGAGTTTAAGGTATCCTTACCAACCGTTCTAATGGCAAGTATAGTTCCATCGCTATCATCTTCAAATGTGATCTTTCCTCCATTTTTCTTTGCTAGGGAGAGGAACATTGATTCATTTCCGGTCATGTGCCTAGAGCACGCATTATCAATGTACCATTTATCTTCTTTATTTTTCACCTTGAAGTATACCTCTTGGTCTTCATCTTTGTTACTTTCCTCATTTTCCATGAAACAAAGATTTGCGAATTCTTTATCTTCTTCTTCACTTGAGTCATCATCACTATCACTCCAAGTGGCAACCATTGATTTCTTCTTCTTGTCCCTTTTTAAATTGGGAAACTCATTCCGGTAGTGAACGATCTTTCTATATTCGAAGCATGTTACTTCTTGTGGTTTTTGCTTCTTTTCAAATTTATTTTCCTTATTGAAATACCTTCCTCTGAAATTCTTTTTCTTCAAGATTTTTGGAATCTCTTTGTATCATTGTCATTTCACCATCTTCCTCTTCTTCTTACTCTTCGGATGATTCCTTATTGGAATTTTTTTTAATAGCTACTTTCTTGGTCTTTTGAGTTTACTCTTGGACTTCCCTATTCTTCAAGGTTGTCTCATACGTTAGGAATGATCCCATGAGTTGATCAATTCCCAACGTGTTGAGATCTTTTTCCTCCATTATGGGCGTTACCTTTCCATCCCATTTTTGTTGCATAACCCTTACCAAGGGCTTCCATAAGATTAAAAATGTTATTGAACCAAGTGAACATTTCACTAATAGTCTCAGATTTATGCATAGGAAATAATTAATATTCATGCACAAGTAAATTTACTCTATACCCTTTTACTTGAGATGTACCTTCATATGTTGACTTCTAACTTTTCCCATATATCTTTGGCCGTCTTGCATGTAGAAACTCGGTTGAATTCTATTGGGTTCAAAGCACAATGGAGAACCGTTATTGCCTTTGCATTGACTTGGTTTTCTTCCAATCGGACATGTCGTAGTCCTTTCTTTCCTTTATGATTTCAATCCTCCAGAGGTGGATATTGATGATGATTTCGAAAGTAGTTCAATTTTTTCTTACTATTGGAATGTACGGTCCGTCAGTGATGCGCAACCAACAATCAATGTCGTAGGCTTGAATCCAATTTTCCATTCTATTCTTTCAATAGGCATAGTTAGTGTCAATGAATAGAGGAAGAAGAGTTCTAGAGTAGCATTCCGGTAGCATGCCGCTAGAGGTTGTCATTTGATTTCTCTATATAGTGGCGACTATTCAAGATAGAATTTTAGGCTCTGATACCAATTGATGCCTGAAATGACAACACTAGAGGGGGTGGGGAATGAGGTGAATTATGTTGTCCTTATAAATTAGAATTAAAAATTAAGGACCTTTGAATTGATTAAAAAACTTTTGAATAATTTGAACAAAAACAATTGAGAGTTTTCACAAGAGTTTTATAGTGGTTCGGCCAAATCGTGCCTACACCCACTCTCCCAATAAAAATTGGAGTTTCACTAAAATAATCTTACTAAGGTGAAGATAAACCTTACACATTCTTACCAAAGAATTGGATAAGAAAAAGTTACACACTCTTCAAGTGAAATGGTGAAGAGTGAGTGAAATCTTTTGTTTTAACAATAAAACAAGGCAAAGAGAAACCAACAACTTCTAACAATGGAGTTTGGTTCAACTTTAAATTTATACAAGTTGAAACTATGTAGAACAAATTGATAAGTTATAAAGCTCAAATAAATGCAAATTGATGATGGTTAATGAAGAAAAATTTGCATTCAAGACACTTACAAAAAAGTTGAAGATGATGATGTATGCTTGAAACTTCAAATTCAATTTTAGAGAGTATGATCAAGTGTTGTAAGTGTCTTTAAGTGGGGTATGAATGTCCTTTTTTAGGGAAAACATTGGGGGGAAACATTATGACCGTTTGACTTATTTTAGGAAGGGAGTGAAAGTAGGGTTTTCAAAACGGCTCTATTTTTGCCTAAAACAGCGAAGTGGAAATGACATTATGGATGTGGCGATGGTATCGCTAGTTCAATTTAGTCATCACGATGGTATCGCCGATGCTTAGTGGCAATGAAAACTTGAGTATCACGGGTGTGGCGTTAGGCCATTCTTGACCCGCGATGGTATCACCACTTTTGGCAATGGTATCGCCAAGTGCACTGCCATTTGAAAAATAAAACTTCATTTTTCTTCCCGAGACATGCATAATTCAATTTTATGCAATGGATAACTTATATAATTATAGAACATTTATTTTATAAGATAAAAGCCATACGCTATGTGTAGAAAATGTTTTTTTAGAAAATGCAAAAACTAGCACAAACGTGATATGACTATGTTTCATTTTTTAGCTTTAATGCTTAACCAAAATGTGTTACTTATATAAAATGTTCTAGAACATGAGATTTCATTCTTGAGTATCTTCTTAGGTCCTTCTATGCATGCGTATCTTTAATGTTATGTTAATATTGTATAAAGAGCAAAATTGTTAAAACTTGAATGTTTTGTTGTGAGGACCTAAAATTTTAAATTTCGTTTAATTGCATGCTAAATAATTTTAGCAATTTTCGATGTGTGCCACGTATTTTAACTATTTTAAAATGTGTGCTTAATGATTATTTTTTGATAACTGTCACATGGGCATAACATTAACTCTGACTGCAGAAATTAAATTTAGTTATACTAAGTAAGTTAAACTAAACTATGGTTAAGAAATAAACAAATAGCATAAAAGAATAAATAAATTAAATAAAGAGATAAAATAACTAACTAAAAAACTAAATGAAATAATAAAAAATTAAATACATAATAAATAAATAAGAAAAAAATTATAAAGTAAATAGAAATGAAAAAGTAAAAGAAAATAAAAAATAAATAAATAAATTAAAAAAACAAAGAAAGAAAAAGGGAAGGCTAAAATCAAGTGGCGTGGGAAAACATTCATTTGGTATATATAACACCAAATTGTGTTTTCAATTAGGTTAAAGAGAATGAACAGAAGTTTTTATTTTATTTTATCTCTTTCTCTTAATTTTTTAATTCTTCTCATATTTTGATTAAACTAAAATAATATTGAAGCATAGTTTGATGTGCTCTTCACATTTATACAAATTTTTTGTCGATTAGCTAGTTTTGAACTAAGCCAAAAGGGTATAGGAGAAGACAAGGGACCAGGAATCATCAAAGGTGAGTGATTCTATGTTTATTTTAATGATATACATGTCGTCTGCATATTGTATTGACTGATTTGACATGATAAATGTTTGCTATGACCTGATTATTGAAATAAACCCTTGTTAGGGTTACGATTAAATTGTTATAAATTGATTTATTGATTTCAGTTGCTATTTGAGGAACATACTGGTATATAAAGAATTTAATGAAATTGTACAGACTTGTTATGCAGGAAATGGAGAAAGATAACTCTAATTTTGGCTTAAGTTTTGGGCTTAAGTACTTGTTTAAGTTATTGTAATGTTGAATAAATTTAAGTAAGGTATTATTAAAGTGATGTAACTAAATAAGTTACTATTATTGAGTATATGTATACAAGTGGTGCCTATGTTGCACATTATTCAAGTGGTGGCTATGTTGTACATTATACAAGTGGTGCCTATGTTGCACATTATATAAGTGGTGCCTAGGTGACACATTTGTGAAATCATGGTATACGTCTACCATTGCTCCTAGATTGATCTCAAGCCTTGTTACATGTTAGATATATGAGGACCATGCTTATTGCATGAGGATATCAAAGAACTATGCTTATTGGCATGAGGGTATGCATATGCATAATTTCTATGTATGATGAGACATAATTACATGCTAATGCCAATGTGCAGGTATAAGATGATTCTGTGTGATGTGATATTAAAGTGTATTGTTGATTGCATTTAAGTCACGCTAAGGTGAAGACATAAAATAATTCTGTGTGATGTGATATTGAATTGCAATATTGATTGCATTTATGGCATTTAAAGCATTGTTTTATTCACTGAGTATTTGTACTCATTCCATTCGTATGTTTGTTTTTTCAGTTAAGGTAAATGATCAGGAACTTATACCACAACATCCACCATTTTATGACTTTTGGTGGGGCATATTATATTTTGTAAAAACAAGTTTTATGTAATTTATGTAAATAAACCATCAGATGAGGTTAAATTTTTTATATAAATACTGGGCTACGTAAAGTAATGTTTTTAATCTAGAATCCACTATACTTGTCTTAAGAAACATAAGTTGTGTGTGAGACATATGTCTTTTGTTATTTTATATTATTTTAAAATCCATGTGGATTAAAATGTGTCAAGTAAGCATGCGAACTATGGGGTTTGTGAGGGGTGACATCACGTCATTTCTCACGCCGGTTGTTATGGATGTAACTGATTGGCCGATGACCGATGACTAGTCTAATGGCCGATGACGACCAGGCCAATGATGATTAGGCCGATAACCGATGACTAGTCCCATGGCCGGTGACGACCAAGCC
>JAYMTC010000850.1:0-10493 GCA_036897605.1 Melianthus villosus
GGAAAATTGTTGGTGAAGGGTTTCATCCTAAAGCTGGACAGCCCCATGCTGAGGTAATTCCACATTTTTCGTAGTTCATTTGTTGCTGTTGGAAGTGGATGAATTGAAAAGTACTATAGTTTTATTTTTATTTTTTATGTTTGTTTTGGTTCTTATTTACATAATCAAGTAAATAAAATGTGTGGGATTTAGGTCTCGAATAATGACTTGAGTTGTTTGAAAAGTTGTTAAGTAGCCATATGATGTTTACCAACAAGTAAGATCCGAGAATTATATAATGCTGTTGTGAAGTGGAGGAATTGAAAACCGTTTGAGTTAGTAGTAAGTATTTTCCATTCTTATTTACAAAATAAAGCACATAGCTGAATTAGGGGGAGTTCAGTTGAGTTGTTTGAGAAGTCTTTAAGCAGCAGATGAAGGTTTTACATTTTCTGTTTTTTTCCTTCTCAAATGGAGAAGTAAAGATCAGTGAATGATGTGATTTTGTAGTGAAAAAATCAGAACTTCTTGTATGAGCTATTTCAGAACATGTTGAATTTTTTTTGCTTTCATATAATGAATTGCTTTTGTAACAGATTATATCATTTGGTTAGAAAACTATAGCTAAATTAATTTGAAATACAAGGGGAAAATTTTCAGGTATTTGCTCTGAGAGAAGCTGGAGAGTTGGCTGAGGATGCTACAGCTTATGTGAGTTTGGAACCATGTAATCACTATGGGAGAACTCCCCCATGCTCTGAAGCCTTGATCAAGGCCAAAGTGAAAAAGGTAGTGGTTGGAATGGTGGATCCAAATCCCATAGTGGCTTCAAGAGGAGTGGATAGATTGAGAGATGCTGGAATTGATGTGACGGTGAGTGTAGAAGAAGAACTGTGCAAAAGGCTAAATGAGGCTTATATCCATCAAATGCTGACTGGGAAGCCTTTTGTTACGCTAAGGTAAACTTCTCTAACCTGAAAAATGGTGGAAACATATAATTGGCCAAGACGTATTAGAAATAGGGTGAATCTGTTGATTTTGTCTCTCCCTCTTATACTTGTTGGTTTGTTAAATAAAATAAAGGTAAAACTATTTGTGTTCAGCAGTTGGCTTTTTTTGATTGGGTAGATTGAGTTGAGATTATTTGTTACTTTATAGCCGGATATAAATTTCAAGAAAAGGTACTCCTTTTGACATGCCTATCCTTGACCTGCAGATATTCTCTCTCAGTCAATGGCTGTATCATAGACAAGCTTGGGCAAGGTGTTACAGAATCTGGTGGGTACTACTCAAAGTTGTTGCAGGAATATGATGCAGTAATACTTTCTCATGCCTCGTTAACTGAAAATATCTCAATTTCTTCGTCCAAAGAACTTGGAGCCAAGCAACCCTTTAGGATTGTAGTAGCAAGGTCTCCCAGTTCTCCAATCCAAATTTCTGGTATATCCACAATGGAAACTAATGAAGTGTTAGTCTTCACAGATGAAGAGACAGTTGTAAAACCAGGTATGATGCAAAATGGAATTGAAATAGTGGTTTTGGATAAGATAGATCTGAACAGAATCCTAGAATACTGTAAGCAGCAGGGATTCTGCAGTGTTTTGTTGGACTTGAAGGGAAATTTTATGGACGTGGAAGATCTTGTTAATCAGGGTATTCGGGAAAATACGTTGAAAAAAGTTGTGATAGAAATGCTTCCATTGTGGCATGTCAGTGACAGCGAGAAGAATTCACTTGATACACTGAAGGGTTTGGGGAAAGGACTTCAGTTGCAGAAGCTTGAACCGAAGATCTCAAAACACAGCATTTTACTTGAGGGATACCTATAATGCAAGTGTCTGGATCCATAAAGACATAATGTACATACTACACTAATTGTCTTGAGTTGAAATGTGTATATTTTTATATGCCGTAACGAACATTAACCAGATGTTGCATTTCACTACAGGCTGCACGGATTGGGTTCACTTTGCTGTTGCGCCTCTTTTATCCATCCACTTCTGCGAAAAAAGAGTGGGTAAAGACTTGCTTGTCAACAAATTTTCTACCTTTGCGTTTATTTAACATCATTTCTCATCATGTAACGGGAAGTATGCAAGTGTTCTTCTAAACTGAACATAGAATAAGAGCTAACTCGAAATATTCAGAGTTGGAATATAAATTTAACAGAGTCTCAGCAACTGAATTTAATGTTATTTTGATATGTTGGCACACTGTATAAGATAGGAAGTTCAATAGATCTAGAGTGTCTCTCAAAGGTTGCTACTGGTTGTTCTCACTGGGAGTTGCCTGATGGAGTGTTAACTTGAACCAAAAAACCTCAACTTAATCAACAAATTGGGACAGGAACTGAGAGACTAACATAATAATGTATGAGTGAACTAGTGCATCCATATTGCCAGATGCTGAGGAGGGCGAGAGAAAAATCAAGAGTGCAGGAGGGATGGACCATTTGTGGCTTTTTCAAGGAGTTGAGTTGTGGCGAACATCAGTTAAGGACTGGAGTAATACTCAATGGAAGGAAAAGTGCATGTAATTTTCTCTTTCTCCGCTGTCTTAATTATGTGTCTTTATTAGCTCTTAATTAATTTAGTGACATTGAAATATTATTCATTCAAGACTAAACACTTGATTTTATATTTCTTATCCTTTGGATACAAAGTTGTTATGACACGGATGGGTAGAAAACGAGGCCGACTGGAAGGAGAGGGGTTGACAATC
The DNA here is from genome assembly GCA_036897605.1 of Melianthus villosus. NCBI lineage: Eukaryota > Viridiplantae > Streptophyta > Magnoliopsida > Geraniales > Francoaceae > Melianthus > Melianthus villosus. The sequence goes on from JAYMTC010000850.1 coordinate 2,701, forward strand.
AAATGAGTAGCCTCTGTAATTGCTTTTAAATATTTAACTTCTTGATACACACAACCTCATTTACAAAACAAATTTGGTTTCTCAAATGTAGAAGTCAGATTGCTTTGATTGTGCTTTCAAATCTTTCAGTTTCTTCAGTATGTTTGTGAAGTAATCCTGTAAATACTTCTCCAGCGTCACAATATCTTTTTGTTCCACGCCAAGAAGATTGAATGTCTCTGTCATTGGAACTGAGAATACCGTATCACTTGAAAGCACCTGCAGAAGCATCCTTCCATGTCATAATTGAGGCTTTATGAACTATGTATCTCCAGTATAGCATAATCTACATGTTACCAGTTCCTTCTCAACAAAATCTATATGTTACCAGTTCCTTTCATTTTCCTCCAACTTTTGGATTTCTTTCTTTATAATACATACATATTAACATATATGATATGCAGACTATGCCAGTCACTAATGTGGGTGAGAACATATCGAATCAGCAAACAGGGATGAAAAGCCAATCTCTCTAATCAATTAATGGAAAATACAGAAAGAGTTCTTCAGCTTGACAAATCGAACACTTGAATCCTTTTCTTAAGGTCAGGTTTTAACACAAGTAAATAGAATCTGGGTTTTATGCCTGTTGAATTGATTACCAAAGAATTTAAAAAGATAGTGACAATTTGCAGTCGTCATGGGGGAAAAAATTTCAATACTGCAATTTTTCCTATATCATCAGTTCACGTGAAGAAACTTAAATGGAACTATAATCGTCCACAGAATCTGGAATTATCTTGAAAATAATATTTTATTAGGGTAAAACTAAGAGGACATATGGGAACTTCTTACCTCTGAAAATGCCAATCTATCAGCAACATCATTTGTCCACTCAAACAGACGGGTTAGCTGGCGAGTAAATCTCAATATGGAGACTGGGACTGTCGTTACATTAGCATCTTGCCCAGCAAGTCTCTCGCACAACGTTATCACCTAAAACCAAAGTGGAACTTTTAAATTAAAATACTCCAATTTCATTATATTCAAGAGTGTCATTATTCTTTAGTTATCGAACTCAGAGTAAGGATGCTTCCTTTGACTAATAAGTTAGTTAATTACAGTGGCATTAGAGATGGAAATAAATTATTTTAATTCCCATTTTTTCTTAAAATTGATTTCAGCTAATACAATTATAATTGAATAATATATTGGCCCTTCATGAATGTTGTCGAAGATTTCAATCATTCGAATTTGTTATAACTTGAGTAGTTGTTTAGTATATGACCTAATGCTACAAACTTATTTAATTTCTGTCTCATATTTGCTAAGAGAATTACTAATTACTAATAATCTAACAAGAACATTCTCTACAATAACAAGAATGCAGATGACCATTAACTGAACACCATACAGTCTTAGCAACAACAATAAATATTATGCTTACCTCTTGGGTTGTCCATGCTCGCGGACCAGCAAAAGTAAGAAGCTTCCCATTAATTTTCTCATTGCGTAAAGCTATGAATGTTAATCGAGCTATGTCCTGTTAAAACAGAAACATGTTCAGACACTGCAGACAACTATAAATAGGTTACTTTTTAAATTGAGTATATTTAGATGCCAAGAAGATATAGAATAGTTTATCCTCGAGAAGGGAAAAAAAAATAATGTATAACTAACCTGTGTGTCCATGTATGCAATTCGTGTAGGAGCATCTGTTCCCCATACAGATTTATCCTCTAGTATAGGTACAGCATACTGTCCAATTAGGCCCTACATTGACAATAAGCAAGCACTTAATTAGCAGTGGAAGTGACATAAAGAAATGTAGTTTCTAAATGCAAAAAAAAATGGTTAATTGTATATATGGTCCTTGAACTTATGATGCATTGTACATATAGTCCTTAAACTTAACAACTACTAATTTCAACTCTTGAACCTTTAATTGTGTGGGCCGTGGGTCATCAAGTTAAAAAATGACAATTAACTTAACTTGTCATTTATTTTTAGTGTTAAGTGAAGGATAGGAAAAAAAATAAACTTTTTATATTTAAAGAATCCATTTAAATATAAAAGTCTATTTTTTCCATTATAACATTCACTTAACCATAAAAACAAGTAACAAGTTAAGTTAACAATCATTTTTAATTTGAGGATCAATTACGCACACAATTACAAGTTGAATGGTTGAAATAAGTAGTTGTTAAATTTACGGACTATATATGCAATGTAGTCTAAGTTCAAGGACCATATATGCAGTTATCAAAAACAAAATGTATGTTCAAAATGCACAGCTTTGACACCATGAAATTGATAAAGAATGATTTTACACAAATGCACATGCATCAAGGATGAAACCTATCAATTTTATTTTATAGTATAGCTGAGAATCTGAAAAGAGAAACCGGATTACAAACGAGAATGTCCATCACAGGACTTACTTGCATGAAGCCACATAAACGGATTATGACATGAGTAAGGCCTGAATCCTTAATAAACTTCTCGGTGCAATATTTGATCTCCATTAAAGGAACTTCAGGGTGCTTGTCACAGTTGTGGATGGAAAAGAAGACGTACTTCTGAATTCCCATTGCTTTTGCACATTGTATAAGAGCAACTTTGCCTTCCCAATCTACCTGAATAGAACAAAATAATTAGATAACATAGACAACATTGGACACCATAAACCAATCAACTGGTTGCAAATGTACAAGAAGATTTCGTACATAATTTCTTTCTCAACTCGAAGAGTAAAACATGAAGACACATCAAACCCCAATTAAGAGACTTGCCGTTTTTATGGGTTCTTCTGGACGCCCTGTGGCACAGTCAATGACTGTATGAACACCAACCAGCGTTGCGGGAATAGTCTCGGGTTTGCTAAGGTCTGCCTGCTCAGAAATACTTGGTAATCAGTAACTCAAGATTATGCTTATAAGTACTGTCGAGATAATCCAACTTTACCACACATGATCTTGCTAGAAAGAGCCTACATTACAAAATGTGTTGAAAATAACAGACTTGCTGTTGCAATTGAACAATCAGTGACCTACATTGACAACAGTAGCACCCCAATCACGAAGGAAATCAGCAGGAGCAGGTCTAGGCCTGACAAGACATCTAACATCATAGCCTTCATCAAGAGCCCTCCTCACAACCTGCCTCCCAAGCGTACCAGTAGCACCAACCACCAGTATACTCGTGGGCCTAACCGGCGTCCCTGGACCAAGATTCACTCCTCCAGTTGCTACCTGAACAGCGCATTTCACCGATGGACGCCTGTACAGTTCCCCTACGTACATAATGATATTAATTAACCACAAACAGTAATCTGATTGACACAAAATCCCCCTATGAATACGATCAATTAGTTGGTGCAATTAGCAATCTGAACCTTTGGAAATCAAAATAAGAGTGAGAAATTAAATAGATTTGCGTACCGATAGAGGATGATGTAGTGGAGGTGGGAAGAGAGGAGAGGATGGAATCGGGAGCGAGATTGCGGCGCCATGAGAGGGAGGGAGGGCCGGTAGAAGCACTGGTGTTGGGACTGTTGAGCTTGGGGAGAGAGGTGAGGTGTGAGGGGAGTCTGAGCGACATATCTGTAGCCATTGTTGATTGAAATCGAAAGTAGTTACATGCAGAGAGGGGCGGGAGGGAGAAGATGAGAAGGGGATGGACCAAAACAACATAACGATAATAGATGTGTAAGAGGCCACGTCATTACTTCTTACTCTAAATGTGTATATATGGATTAGGATCACTTGCAAGTGGTCTTTTTGGAAAATTAATTATTGAGCTGAAATCAAAATGAATGCTTTTTTTCTTTTAATTTTAATAAATTCAAAAAAATACAATCTTTTAAGTCTTAAATCTTAATTTAAACTTTTATCTTACTTTTAATATATTTGAAACAAATTAAGTAATCAATAACGTGTTGGTCCTGGTCCAGAGATCGCTCCCGCCTCAAACATGATTAGTCCATTTTTCCAATACGGAGTAAAGATATATAACTGATTAAAATGAAGGTATTTTACTTGATAAATTCGAGTTTGATTCTTATTATCGTCATGAATAATATTCATTGAATCTGTAGTTATAAGTATCGTATTAAAATTGATTAAATAACAAATTAAAAAAATATATATACATAAATGCCAAAAGTATAACATCAATCTTTTTAAATTTACCATCTACATCCTCTCCTAATTGAATTGCACATAATCTGAACTTGTTTATGGAGTATTTTCAGACAAACTCGATAATTTTCATAGAATATATGAATTTCAAATCTTAAAAAATGATCCCAAAGAATTTTTAGTCCTTCGTATAGTTTTCTTTATATAGTTTTCTTTTGAAAGTGTAGAACTTTAATTGATATATTCCATTATTATCCGAGCAATCCCATGTTCACAATAACAGAAGAATCTGCCTACCCTTACATTTAGCTGAAACCATCATATGGCAGAAGAATGTCAACTTCAACCTTCAGACCATGCATTGAAACAACACTCGGCCTATGGTAAGAAATAAGCTCTTGTATATCAATGATAGCATGTGAAATATTTTCACTGAGCAATTTTCGTCAGCTGTTTGTTCCAATCCATATAGTGTCTGCTCTTATTTACTCTTTGGTAACCCACCTACCGCCCCTAATTTGATATCCACCATAACTTTGATCGCTGCTGCTCTCACCTCCACTCTCTGCACTGGTGTGTCCTGATTCTCGGCGATGCTTCTTTGCCCTTACAACTCCACTATCACTAATGCTCCCATTTAAGAGGGGGTCATCTATTCCACGAATTACCCTCCGCACTGGAGATGATGTGGCAATGCAACTGTCATCTTTCCCTCTTCTTCTTTCCTTGTCCTGCTTCTTTATGTTCTGGGAAATCTTATGTATTTTCTGATTGAATCTTGTAATACCTTTTTCCACTGGCTCGACAGCTTGAGTCACAGTGAACTTCACATCATTCACAATCTGTAAATGTAAATGATATAACAGAATATTCAGAACAAAGTATTAGTGGGAACCACAAAGGAATAAGATGCTAAAATAATGGACAACACAATGTCCAAGGGAGTATACATGGAGAAATCTTCCTAACATTCTTCATTCTATACTCTGAATAAGTCAAATATTAAATTGGCTAGTTAGAGATAATTTTGTTATGATAAAAACAAACGGCTTTATTTTTTTACAATGTTCTCTAATGACATATCATTAATATACATGCATCAGGAACCTGAGAGTGCACACAATCTTATTAATAGAATTTCTTTTCTTCAATTTAATTCTTGATTATAAATTGAACAGAATATATGATGACTCTCTCTTGTACTTCCTTACAAAAGTTATCTCCTAACTCAGTGCTTTTCTCTCCTCTTCTGTAGTTTTGCTTTATTTTCTCTTTTTCAGTGCTTTAAACTCTTCATAGTAGTCTTTATGGAAATGCTAATAATTAATCTGACTAAACACACTACAATTTAGAAAGCTTACATATTCGCCACCACCAACAAAAACATCTCGTACACTTTCTCGAATGGTCATGCCACTTTGAACATCTATTTCAGGCTGGGGAAGACGAAGCTTTGTGGGTCGTTCACTGTCTCTAACCTCATCGGGGTCCAGAGGACAATCAGTAGATGCATAATCTCCGAGAACTGAAACTTCTCCAGGAATACGATCCCCCATTAGCTCGTACGGCTTTGCAGGGAATACATATAGATGAATAACAGAAGCAATGCCCATCTGTGCTGGATGAATAAATAGACCTGTTAAAGCTTTCATATTCTGATGAGAACTGTAGCATTCCTAAATATTTTGGTAAAAGCAGATGAAGAAGCATAGAAGGAACCTTCTTAATTTCTTACTTACGGATAGAGACTTAGGACATTTGCCATGCAGCATTTTCTGAATAACTGTTTAGGCTTAAATTGTTCTAGTTACGCCGAGCTAGTGGATTTATTTCTTAGTGCATTCTTATTAAGTTTTTATGTCTTGTGAAACTCAGGCATGAGTGTGTCTTACTTTTCGAGTGTTAGATCCCAAGTTCGTATACATATAATTCTGTAACTCCTTACTTTGAATTTGATGAATGCATGAATAAACAAATATTTTAGAAACATGCTGAGGTATAAACTAGTTAACCCTGAATCTCTGGTTTATCCATTAACACATTCCCACCCTTCACTTTTTCTGTGGACAGTCCCTGTTTTGTAAAATCTATTTCTCGTGCTACAACGTTTTTTTGTTGGATTATAATTTAAGTTTCTGTTCAAGATCTGAAAATCAAGAAGAATGGCCGATGAATAGAGGGAGAATATTTTGGTGTCCATTTATAAGAACAAATGAGATAATCAAAGTTGTTCTAACTATAAAAGTATCAAACTTATGAGTAAAAAAAAATGTGAAAGTATCAGAGAATTTATGCCAGGACGATCAACAACAGATGTTATACATTTGCTTCAGGAACATATAGAACAATATAAAGTTAGAGAGATAAACTTGCATATAAAGTCCCAAAAAAAACATTGTAGAGGCCTTTAATGAAGAAAATAATTCCAATAAAGTATATTAATACAATTAAGGGCATATACGAAAATGCAAAGACTATGAGGACGTACAGATGGTCGACTAGTGACTTCCCTATTACGATAGGATTACATAAATGGTCAACACTGAATCCATTTCTTTTCATTGTAGTGATCGACGAATTGACAATTTATTGAATAAGAGGTCATTATTGTTCGCTGATGGCTGATGACATTGTGTTGTAGATGAAACTAGCGAATGGGTAAACAATAAGTTGGAGTTATGGAGGTAAACCTTGAAATCTTGAGGTTTTCAACTAAGTATGGCAAAGACAGAGTTCATGAAATATAAATTTAATAAATGAATGGGAAAAGGCCAATGAGGTAAGATTAGAAGGTCAAGTAATTCAATGGGTAACCAATTTCGTGGATGATGTTGTCGGGATGATTCAAGTTGGTTTAAATGGAGTAAGATACAAATATTTCATTTCATGTGATAAAGGTGTTTTTAAAGTTAACCGGAAAGATCAATTGGATAGTGATTAGACGAGCTTTATATATGGAAGTGAATGTTAACGATAAAGAGACCATATGAACAAAAAATAAGAGAAACGAAAATAAAAATGTTAAAGGTGGATATGTGGTCATTTAAGGACAAAGTGAGATATTAAAAAAAGATTAGGGTAACACCGATTGAAGATAAGACGAGTGAGAATCGTTTATATGGTTTGGTTATTATCTAACGAAAACCTTTAGATGTGTCAGCTCGGAGATTGCTTTAAACTGTAGATTGTGGAGACTTGATTATGATGAGAGGAAGACAAAAAATAGTTTGAAATAGAGTGACTCGGAAAGACATGACTACAAGGAATCTAGATGCATGCATCTTACTAGGAAGGAAGGAGTGAGTAGAAAATGAGGATTTATGTAGCTAATTTATCGTATCTATCGTGAGTTCATATATGGTTCATGTAATTCCTCAATTTATTTTGAAATAACGGCTTTGGTATTTTCAATTGTTGCTCTTTATAATTTAAGTTTTTATTTAGGATATTAATTTATTTCACTACATTTGGTATAATTAATACATTTGGTCTATTATTTAGGATTTTGTCAATTTCTTAATAGATCTGATTTTAATTTTAATATAACTAGAATTTGTGTTATGAGTATTAATGAAATTTCCTATTGTTGCACGAAGCGGGAACAAAAAATTGTTAAGTTTGGAAACGAAAAGATAACAGCTACCTCTATACATATTATGAAGTCTTGGAGGCTTG
>JAYMTC010000851.1:0-10492 GCA_036897605.1 Melianthus villosus
GTCTCTTTGTTCGGCTTGTGTTTTATGCTGTTATACTGAATAGTTGTCTGATTAGCTGTGAATCTGAACTATTTGTATCTGTTTTGCTTGTGAATCTGATAGATGAACAACAGCAAGTATTGGATCTATTTTTAATTATTTGGTGATGATCTAGTTGGTCCTTTTTAAGTGTATCGGTGTTTCTTGTGAATGTTCATATTGTTTGAGAATTGGGTCTTACTTTAGCTTCTAAGGGCACATTTGATTTGATAGTCAGGATACGATTGGATATGAAAATAAACATATCCGATATTAGTGACTTATCTATCTATCCTTCATATCCGGATGATCAAACATGGCCTTCATGTACTGATTACATATGAGAACTTGGTTTGTGCTTTTAGCTTCATTTGGGTTATCTGGTTTTGTTTGAGAATTGGAACTGTTTTATTGTTTCTGAATTTTTTTTTTGCTCATTAATGACTACAGTGCTAAGTTTCCTGTCGGATTATTGATTTCATCTGGGAAGATTTGAGTTCATTCTGTTTTCCGGCTATCGATTTTTTGCTTTGCTGGGGCATGGATGCCATGGGAACTATAACTGTTGCCCCAAAGAAAATTTCCTGGGGTTTCATCGCAGCTTTGGAATCGGGTATTCGAGAATGGTTACTGATTTGCTTGTTGTTCATCAATGCTGGGTTGTCATACTTAATTACTAGATTTGCTCGTCACCACAAATTGCAAGCACCATGTCCACTTTGCTCGAGACTTGATCATGTTTTCGGAAATGAAAAGGCGGGATATTACTTTGATTTGGTATGTAAAAATCATAAGTTGGAGATCTCATCATTAGTTCTTTGTCATGCTCATAATAAGCTTGTTGATGTTCATGGAATGTGTGAAAGTTGCCTTTTCTCCTTTGCTACAATAAACAAGTCAAACAGTGAAACCTACAGATTATTGGTGGGTAAATTGGGGGAAGGTCCTGACATAAAATTGGATCAGGATCCATTACTTGAGGCTCATAAACTGGGGTGTTCTTGCTGCAAGGAACCATGGACTTCAAGAGGATATGCACATCAACTGATTCGGACTGATTCAATTGAATCTGGAGCTACTGAACATGATGTTCCATTTCCTAATTATCTGAGCCATACTCAGGATAAACTGAATAAGATATTAGATGAACCATCTGCATCAGCCGAAGCTGATAACCTGAAAACTAGAGGATTTGATCATTCATCTCATATTGGATGCACAGAACTCAAGGTTGCTTCAGATACTGAATCTGAAACCTTGTTCTGTGACAATGATGATACATGTGGTATTGCTCGGGAAACCATTGTTCTTAAGCAAGCTGTAGGAATTCAACATGTACCCACAGAACCTCGTATTATTAGCTTAGATGATGACTCTATGGCTTCTGAAAATTTGATGGATCCAAATTCTGTACCTGAGCCTTTAATTCCAATGTCACAGGTGCTGTTAAATAACCTGCATCTATTGAAGCTCATAGATGACCCATCTGCATCAGTAGAAGGTAATAAGCTGACGAATAGAGGGCTTGATCATTTGTCTCATATTGAATACACGGAGCTCAAGATCGCTTCAGATGCTGAATCCGAAATCATTTTCTCTGATGATGATGATTCACGCGTAATTCAGGAAACCATTGTTCCTAAGGAAAACCTAGGAGTTCCGTGCACGCTCATGGAGCCTCGTAGTATTACTCCAGATGATGATTATATGGCTTCTGAAAAATTTATGGATCCAACTCTACCTGAGCCTTTAATTCCCACTTCACAGATGCAGTTAGATACTATTGATTTGATGGATAGTACATTCGATGTATCCTCAGGTACTATAGTGCATGGGTTGGAGAATATTAACTGGAAAAAAGTTGAAAGCATTGCCGATCCCTCTGTACAACAAACCGAGCTTATAGCCTTGTCGTCAGCTGCCGGCGAAACTCCTGACGAAAAATCAAAAGAAGCCTGTAAGTTTTAGACTTCTCGATATCTCACACTGCTTTTGTCTGGCATATTTCTACTCAACAGCACCCATTGGAGATGGTACTATTTTTCTCTGTGGTGTCTGATTTTTTGCCTGGAATAAACATCAGAAGACAATAAACATCAAAAACCAGTTAACTGGGAGAATTTTTTCTCCAATAAAACTACAAGTTTGAAACATCTTTGTGTTTTATATTAGAAATAACATTTAGAAAAACAGGAAATTGTGAGAAATCAATTCTATTTCATTTATATTTATGCTTACATTTACTCCTATGGTTTCTGTCAATAGATGTTACAAGATCAGAGGAAGTTGCAGTATTATCTGCAACCGATTGCAAAGATAATTTGAAGGATGATGCAGCACCAATTACCACAACCGAAACTGGAGAGAAAAATCCTGTATCAGGTGACAATGGTCTGCAAGCATCCAATTCTCTAGATCTTGGTGATACTTATAACCTAGCTGTTGGAAACAGGAGTAGACAGTTATCTGGTGGACTAGCAGAACAATGGATTGGAAAGGATTGTTCTGGAGTTAGCGAAGACCTGAAACTCTTTTTGGCACAGAAATCTTTCTCCCGATGCTTGGAGCTATCCGTAAATGATATTACGAGTCCAAAGTTGTCTTTAACTAGTGATCAACTGAAGACTTCTGATACCTCCAGCCTTTTTGGCATGCACATACTTCAAAAGAGGATCTCACTTGAGAGAAATGAATCTGGTTTGTCGGTAGATGGAAGTATTGTTAGCCTTGTCAGTGAAATTGAAGGTGAAATCTTGGTTGACCGATTAAAACGACAAGTAGATCAAGATAAGAAATCCATGATTGCTCTGTATAGGGAATTGGAGGAAGAAAGAAATGCTTCTGCAGAAGCAGCAAACCAAGCAATGGCCATGATTACTAGACTCCAGGAGGAGAAGGCAGCACTTCATATGGAAGCATTGCAATACTTAAGAATGATGGAAGAGCAGTCCGAGTATGATATGGACGCACTTCAAAGATCAAATGATCTTCTTGCAGAGAAGAAGAAAGAGATACAAGATCTAGAAGCAGATCTAGAATTTTACCGGAAGAGATACCCAAATGAATCGTTGTTGCAAAATCGAACTGAGCCAGCATGTGATTTTAAGAACACATTCACCATGGAGAATTTATTGGCAGAATTTGAAGATGAAAGATTGTATATCATTCAATCATTGAAGAAGCTAGATGATAAGCTTCTTCTGTTTTCTAATGATGGGGTATATTCAAACTTAGCTAATCGTGAATGTTCTAGGAATGGGGAAGATGGGTTGAATGAGTCCAAAGAAAGTAGTGGAGAAAAAGAAAATGATGTACCTGCATCTGAAGGATTTTCTGTTGATCAGGGATCAGATTTTTCTTCATCGGTGAACCCTCAGTTTATTAGCAAGGATAATGAATTGAATTCTGGATGGCAAGTTCTCTATAAAGGGAATGATTTAGGCTCTATCAGACATGAGGTTCACGATCTGAACGGCAGGTTGAAAGCCCTTGAGGCAGACCAAAATTTTCTTGAGCATGCTATCAATTCACTAATAAATGTGGACAAAAGGACTCAATTCGTTCAGGAGATAGCTTCTTACCTACGAGAATTACGAAGGAATGGGACGAGAAGAAGTGATTAAATCGTGCTTCACACTGTCCTATCCTCGGAAAGGTGAATATATTATCCTCAATATGTCACATATTATCAGATTCTTTCTCATGTCTAGAGAGTTCCACATTTGGATTTATGGAATTTATTAATTAACAATAATTGTCTTTATTTTCACGGTTTTCCATTTTCATCACGTTACCCGAGCTACACCACAGTAGGAGCTCTTTGTATTTTTATTCATCTTATCCAAATAATCAAAATGTGCTCTTCTGATTTATTGGTGGAGCATACTCCTAACTAGAAAGATACATCTGTGGTTGTATAAGAAACAGAGAGATACTGTAAGGCAGACTACCTATAGCAGTGGTAGTTTTTGTTTGCGTTCTATAGGGCCAAAACATCTCTCCATGGCAAGTTCTTCTACTGACCTTCTCCTTGAGTTTAGTACTATAGTTCCCTTGCTAGTGGAGAGACTAACTATAAACAATTTGGTGGTCATATGCCAAAACCATCCCGGGTGGACTTTATTCCGACCCCGTTTTCAAAACAACTCTCCAAGATACCCTCCCCAAAAGAAATATAGTTCTAAATATGTCCCTGTTGAACTTTGTTTCTCAAACACAAGTCGATCCGCCTGTGTCGAGTTTTTCAGTGATGTGAGCAACACGAACCAGTCAAAAGCAAACATGAGCTACAAATGCTCCTGCGTAGTATCCAATACTACAGTTTCCAACGCAAGCGCCTTTTCTATAGAAGGTATTCCCAGTGGACACTATACCAGTATTTTCTGCTAGGCACATCAATGGAAGTGTTGCCTTGGATAATTGTAAAAGATTGTATAGTAGCAATCCTTCAAAAACTCCCTCTGGTGCCTAGTCCTCGAGTACCTGTCCTCCTGTTCCAAGTGCTTCCATGGTATTTGTTTCCAATGTGGGGTTAGTCCCCACTTCAGTGAAATTCGTTAATTTTAAATTTATTAATTAGTTTAGGATTTGAACTGCAATCGATTATTAGTTTAAACGTAGAAATCTTATTCATCACATATTAAGATATGTATTAACAAATACATTTGAACAAACTAAATAGACCAATTCTATCATTTTACAGCATTTTGTGGTGTTTGTACTGAAAATATACAGTAAGTGACTAGTGGCAGTGCATCTGGTAACTTGTTCTCTCAACTATTCTATTATAAGAAAATAACGTCTTTGTCTGCATGTTTCACTATGCTCGTTTAAATTGGATATTCATTTATGTAATACATCAGATTAATCTGATGAAGTTCTCAACAAACTTTTACTGTGTCACTGTTACAGATTCATCTTGGGAAAGAGAAGAAGATCCTTTTAAAAGAACATTGCTCGACTGCGTGATGGCCAAAACTTGCCTACAAAGAGCCTGCAGATCGAATGTACAATATGCTCGACGTTTTCCCCTGAGGTACATAATACAATAGGATTCAAACGTGGTGACTGGGTTATTTTATTATTTTTCTCCCACATCTTGCTGCAATTGTTGTAAATGTGTTTGTATATTTGCAGAACTGTACTTACGGGTTGTGAGGTTTTAATTTTGTGCGAGTGTTATTTGGCCTTAGGAAATGGATAAACGATTCCATTTAACAAGGGTGATTTTTTTTTAAGTGAGCTAGTTTACATAATGTAAGATGGCAGAGGAGTCGTAAAGGAGACGCCGCAATAAGCCTGTGTGTAAGAGGTGTTGAGGTGTTGACAACAACAAACATCAATTACTAGAACTGGAAAGCAAGGATGTGAACATGTTGATATATCTATAAGCTTTTACTGTGATAAGCATTTATACCATTTTATTTATAAATAAGTTTGAATGAGTTAGAGATTTTATTAAGACAAGTTCACCTGGCACACTATAAGAAAAATAGGATTTCTCGTCACTTAATTTCCGGCGATTATAAAAGGCGTCTGGAATCACTCGGACTTTCTAAAAAGAGTTTAAATTTTCAGCTTTTAAAAAAAAATGGACACTTTCAAATTCCGGGCACTTAATGCGCCAGAAATTCCTGGTGTGGCACGGTAGGTGCTTGGCTCCATTCGATTAGGCAAGTATACTCAATTCATTTGGAATTGGTTTAATTTTAATTTAAAGTGAAACTATTGGTCCTTAAATTATTAGACTTTTTTCATTTAAATCTATGAATTTTTACTTGTCCATGCGTGGTCTTTGTATTCTCGAGTATTCAAAACGGGTTGATATGTTGAGTTTGGATCGGGTCATTTTGGACCAGGGTTATGGAGGTCTTGGGTTTACTTTTGTTAACCTTATCGAAACCCATTTATAAATATGAATTTTCGAGTCGACCCATTTTACTTAGTGTACAAAACATGTATACTATTTTATTTTAATAAATTAACAATTAGATTCATCTAAAAATAAGCACAAATTTACCAAATAAATAAAACTTTCAACATAAAATAAATCTAAAATTTATCTAACAGATAAGCTAAAATCCGATATAAAATCTATCTATTAGATAAAATCAAGGCCATTGTAACAAGTAACATTTAAAATTTGAAATAGAACATTAAAATCCACATAATTAATTAATGTTAGAATTTAAGAAGAATCAGGTTTAGAAATGGTTTTTCAAAATTATAATTACTCTCTGGAGATTAACAACCAAGACTTGCGAGAGGTGAGAAACATTATGTTAGAGTGTTAGCGGAGACCGCATAAGAGATAAAAGAAAGGAGAAAATGAGGGTGGCCGAGAAGAGAATGAGAGTATCGATTCTGATTAGGTTTACAAACAATTCAAAGTCATATGGCTCGGCCGAGTAATACGGGAGGGTCATACGGGTCCGACCGGACCCGTATTTGAAATAGGTCGGCAAACTTAAACTCTAACCCACTTTTTTTAGGTCGAGCTATTCGGGTTGATTGGGTTCAAACCCATTTTTACAGCTCTATTAAACTCACACACTTCTCTCAAAAGTGATTTTCTGTTAAACGAACGTCATATTTTCCGTCTCTCAAAAGTGATTTTCTGTTAAACGAAAGCTATATTTTCCGTCCAATGTGCTTGCTTACATGGAGTATTACATATCGTTTCTTCACTTTCTGATTGCTAACCTTTTTATCAGCATTCTCCTTTCTTATTTTAAACTCCATTTTTCTCGTCTCCTTCCATCTTCCATTTTTTTTCCATATTCCTCCCATTTTCTTACCAAAACCCTAATATCTTCGTGGTCAGGCAACGTAGGCCATAGACATAGAAGATGTGGGTCACATGTTGTGATAAAGTGCTATGATAAAGTGTCATGTAATTGAAGTGAATGAAGATCTGATGATGATAAGAAGGTATTTCAAGGATATTGAAGAATCAAATTGCAATGACAAAAGTGATTCTTAGACGAATTTCATTTTAGCATTAGATATATCATAGATTATTATTATTGTTCTTTTATTTGTAATATACAAGTTTCTTTGATTTCTGAAAATTGAAATCGAGAAGTTTGTTAAATTTTGTATGAAGGGTTTATGTGGAATAAAATGAAATGAAGGGTTTATTAACGTTTGTATCAATTTGTTATATTAATGTTGAATCATGAAGTTAGTGTATTAGTTTGTGTTCATGTAATTTGTAGATTGAGCAAGTTAATTTAGTACATTTCTTTGACATCTTCATATGTTAGGTGGTCGTTGTATCGGTTAAAAATCAACAGTAAGCCAATCTTTCAGACCTATCATAAGGCCTATCATAAGACATCATGAATACGGATACACTTGTGCATATGTTTTTAATATATAACCCTTATGGGAAAAATCAGTTATCACAATGCTTCTTGATTGAAGTGGTGCTAGTGTATGGACACAAGGAATACCCGTCAAGTCCAATTGATAATACGAACATTTTTTTTTCATATCAACAACTCATTGGTCTCTCCCATTCTCGACGTTAGAGTACTCACTCTCATTCAAATTACCTTATAGTTGAAATCTCTAATCTTTTGGCATATTATTAACACCATATTTTAAGTTAATGGGACTGGATCGTATGATTTCATCTCCATAACTCATTTTCTTCAATACCACCATCATGTAATAGTTTGTGCTTTGTCTCTAACCTTATAAGCCTTCATCATTTTAACTTCACACTGAAATTTATCTTTCACATAAAAGTAAATTTGTCTTGCACATATCTGGATGAACCCTAAATATCTCACCTAATCTTTTGGCAATCATGATTGCAGTTAAAAATTTATTCTCGTGTTTCTTAAATTGGATCATCTTACCCATTCTAGCTCCGTAAAATATTCATGGACATGTAGCAAACAACTCGAATCCTATTTTTATGATTTGTTACTATGTTCATGCTATGTCCATTAGCAAGCCCATAGTTCCTAATTGCATCATTCAATTGATCTTTATATGTAAAGATAATTCTAACTTGAAAATTGGATTCATCATGTCCTTAGAGTCAAAAATATGAAAAGTAATGACTTGTTCTCGTGAGACCGTGATCCTCTGTCACTATTCAGCTCCTCATACTTAAAACCAACATCTATGTCATTTAACACCCCAACCCTCATTAGTTATGTTATTTTCAAAGACAGTAGAGCCATGTAGGTCTTGCATAAATGTTCTTATATCAACATCTACACCTACCATTATATCATTGTTGGTTATATTATCATTTGATGGATAACTTACATCAACTTCCTCGCTATTTATATGATAAAGTGCTAAATTGTTGTCATGTAATGGAAGTGAATGAAAATCTGATGAGGACAAGAAGGCATTTTGAAGATATTGAAGAATTAAACTGCATGACAAAAGTGATTGTTAGATAGATTTCATTTTAGCAATAGATATATCATGGATTATTATTGTTTTCTTATTTGTAATATACAAGCTTCTTTGATTTCTTAAAACTGAAATCGAAAATTATGTTAAAGTTCGTATGAAAGGTTTATGTGGAATAAAATGAAATGAAATGTTTGTTAACATTTGTATTAATTTGTTATACTAATATTGAATCAGGAAGTTAGTGTATTAGTTTGTGTACATGTAACTTGCAGATTGAGCAAGTTAATATAGTACATTTCTTTGACATCTTTGTACGTTGCAATTGACTCATTTCTCAGCCTCATCTTAGAATTTTTTAGGTCTACTAGTCCTCTTTTTATAAGGTGGTGGTTGTATCGGATAGTAAGCCAATCATTCGAACCTAACATAAGACATCATGAATGCGAATACACTTCTGCATATGTTTTTAGTATATAAGCCTCATGGAAAAAATCAGTTACCACAATGCCTTTTGATTGAAGTGCAGTTAGTGTATGGACACAAGGAATACTTGTCAAGTCCATTGATAACAGGAACATGTTCTTTTTTTCATATCAACAACTCATTGGTCTCTCCCATTCTCGACCTTATATTACTTACCCTCATTCCAAATTACATCATAATTAAAATCTATAATATTTTGGCATATGATATACACCATATTCTTAGTTTATGGGGTTGGATCTTATGATTTCATCTCGTAACTCCTCAATTTTACAAATTGTTCTTCAATATCGCCCTCATGTAACAGTTTATGCTTTATCCCTAACCCTATAAGCCTTCATCATATTAACTTCACACTGAAATATATCTTTCACGTAAAATTAGTTTGTCTTGCACATATCTGGATAAACCCTAAACACCTCACATAATCTTCCGACAATTATGTTTGCGGTCAAAAATCTATTCTCCTGTTGTCTTAATTTGGATCATCCTTGCCCATTTTAGTTCCGTAAAGCATCAAAAGACATGTAGCAAACAACTGGAATCCTATGTTTGTCATTTGTTATTATCTTTATGTTAATTTCATTAGCAAGCTCATAGTTCCTAATTGCATAATTCAATTGATCATTATCTGTAAAGATAATTCTAACTTTGAAAATTGGATTCATCATGTCCTTAGGGTCAAACATGGGAAAACTTCTCGGCTTGTCCTCATCAGGCTGTGATCCTATATCACTATCCAGTTCCTCAAACTTTAAACCAACATCTATGTCACTTAACACCCCATTCTCTATCAGTTGTGTTATTTTCAAAAACAGTAGAGTCATGTAGGTCTTGCATAAAGGTTCTTATATCAACATCTACACCAACTTTTAAATTATTATTGGTTATATTATCATTTGATGGATAAACTACATTTTTAGGTTACACCAACTTTCAGAAATATAATACAATATCTCGAAGACATTTTTATCATTATATAATGGCGTAAGGCCTGCTTTTAATATATTGAAGCTTTACATAATTTAATACTTTAATTCATACATGTTCACATGTACATGATATGTTAAACCTAATCTAAATGATTGAACAAAATCACCTACATATCTACCTACCTTTACATTGAATTCCAAACTTCCATAACAATGTAAATTCAACACAAATACGTTTTCATCAGAAAAAAATAATCATATAACACATATTACTATATAACCTAACAGATAACATAAAGAGAAAACATACAAAAACACAAACATATAAACAAAGGGTAAAAGAAATTTCACATTTTTTACTGTTACTTAGAAAAACCTAAATCATAACTATACGGTTTCATATTTATCAAAATTGAGAAGAAAAAAAATACAATATGCAACCATAGTTTCACACACATAATAATTTTGAGAGTTATTTAGGTGTACAATGAACGTACCTTGAATTTTAAACATCAAAAGCTCTTATCGCCTTTAAATTGTTCTTATCTGTCAGCGTGAACTCAGTTTTCTAAATCTCTCATTAACAATTGATTATAGATGCAGTTTTAGAATTGGGGTAGGGTTCTGAGGACTCGAGTGGGAGAGATGATTTCTTTTGATTTGGTTGTAAAGTGGCGTTT